>JABSTQ010006803.1:0-48458 GCA_013358835.2 Ixodes persulcatus
ATGGACTACGGAAGTTAGCGAGAATGAGTGAGACGTCAACTCTTTTTTTTTTGGCTACGTGTTACCTCATGCTATTGCAAAGTCATATTGTTCTTCTGAAGTTGCCTTAGCAAAATCACCTCGTCACTCTGGGGACAATAGCAGAATTGTTTACCATCGGCGTATAGACCCCTTTCAAAAGTCACGTGCCGGTTATTAGAGGGTCGAAACCACTTCACAATGGCGGAGCGACTGCATCGAGGAACGTGCAAGTCATTCCATAAGATAGCGAACGTAGGAGTGCGGCCAACACTACGAGCCGACGAGCCAATCAAACAGCGTCGAAAGTGCGACGTCGCTGCGATCATCACCCTTTTTAGTATGTGGATTTTTTTCCAGTGTGCCGTGACGTTGAGGTTTTAGTCCGCCATTGTGCAGGGATTTCACAGCTGCCTACAGAGTACTGTATTTTGAAAGGGGTCTATAACTTATCGTAGACAAGTTTGACTTTAATGTTTTTTAGAGCGCAGCTCTTAGGCGCCCGTTTCCGGCTTGAGCGGCGTCAGCGTCGCCGTCGCCGTCGGCGTCGCCGTCGGCGTAACCGCGCGTAACCCTCGTAACCCTCGTGAGGGTTACGAGGGTTACTCTCACGAGGGTTACTATCACACTCTAAAAAAAAATGGAGGAAAAAAGTAGCAACGGCGCGTCTTCCTCCCTTCTACTGACGCGCCCCCAAGCGGACACGAGAAGGAGGGAGGAACGAGACATTTTCCTCCTTCTCCAGGCAGACTGGAGAAAGCTTTCGCCCTCCCGACTCATCTTCTTTCGGTTTCGTTTTCGAGCAGGTCGCGCACGTTGTTTAATAAATGCTGTTGAGTTGATTGAGCTTCAGCGGCAGCGAAGGCCGCCTGTAATTCCGTCTTCTAGTCCAAACGTGCAGAGCATTTCGGTTGCATTGACGTTTTTATCACTAATTTTATTAAACGAGCAAACGAAGCCGCTAGAAACGGCGAAGTTCCGGAGCAGTGCCAGCAGCGCCACGTACACTGGGAAAGATGGCCGTCTCCGAATTGCGGGGCTCACGCTCTCACGCGGAACTACAGTAGCGAAACCATGCGGAACTGTGTCGACGTTCTCGACGTTATGAAAATCGCAGGAACTGCTTCCAAGACAGGCAGGTTTTGCTGCCGGCTGCCTGGGCGCCTTTCTTGCTGAGTTCGGTTCTGTTTTCCGATGCCGAGTGCGACCGGCGTTCAACGTGGTTCTGTATTTGTGCGTGTCAGCAACATAGCAGCAACATCGTGATGGCAGTGTTGTGGGTTGTGAACAGAAGACTGGAATTATCGCCGATGTGTCCGTGTGTTCGCGTATCAGTGGTGTAACAACAAGATGATATGACGTAAACTGTCGGGCATTGATGCCGCTGGTCGGGCCGTGATCGGACGAGGTGGGGTGTCGCAGGTTGACATTCCGCTTTACATTAAAAAGTTTAATACCACTTGAGGGGTAAGGTGCAATTGATCGACGTGCGGATAGTCATGTTGGAACGCTGGTCTGAACAGTAAGCTCCTATCGTACAGTGGCCAATGTGACTGTCGGTTGTCTCGTGCCCGAGAGCGATTGCGCTCTGGGGAAAGGACTGAACAGTACGAAATCATGACGGAAAGTAGGTATATTTACAGTGTGGAATTTTAGCATGAAAAACGAATAGTGGGTAAAATCGAAAAAAAAAGCTACCCTTTATTTCGCTGTTTAAATATACTACGGCCCTGGAGAAACTGCCCTCAAAGTGGCGCGCTGGGATGCTCGCAAGAAGTTTTCGAGCTCGCCACGGCGTAGCTCCGTACACTTAACACCTGCCGCAAGTCGCGACTTTGACTGCATTCAAGTTGATCGAAAAGCGATCTCTCAGCCCGTGAAGCATCACTTCCAGCTGAGTGAATATCCGCTCTACAGAGATTAATTCAAGACGGCAATTGCAGCCTTGCGCGAACAGCACAAATAGAAAAACACTACAATAGAAGTAGAGGCTACGACGTGCCGCGCGGGGAAACAAACTCATGGCTTCGAACCGCATTGGAGCGGCTTGATTTAGTGGATTTCAAATATTTACGGCATGATCGAGCGTTTGCTTTTTAATAAGAGATTCATCCCTTGAGTCATTCAAAATACTGTCAAAGGTATGACATTGCTAGAAAAAATCAACATGCTGGGAATATTTTTTATTGCTTATTCAGTCACCGAACAATTCCGTAGGTTCAAAACGACCAGTATAAAAGACGGATAAGCAGAGGTCGGGTGTAGCGTTCGGGTTAGTGTGCCATTGAATTGATGTTTGTATGTGCAGTGTATGTGCTCAGTGTATGTTCACGTGGTGCTTGTAGTATGTGTGATGTGAGTAAAGGAGAGGTTCCCGAAGATCCGTAAGCGCAATGGTGGGCTGAAGAAAAAAAAAATATTTTTTTGTAGAACATGAATTGGGCAGTACCTAGCGCCTCCTAGTCTAGCTACTTGCAATTATTCTGCTTGACCCTGCTATCTAGTGGCAAGCGATTTAGCCTTTCACGCTACACGATAAACAGTGGCTTTGAGTTAGTTCTTTGAGAGCGGCTTTCGGTTTCGCGGATTGGGTTTGCCGTTCCTCCGTGATGTGCGGTTGACGAAGTAATAGTGACTCGAGGAACACCAAAGGTAAGACGTAAAGTGCGCGAAGTAACTGAGTATCGGTTGTCTCCGTTTAACATCGCAGTGCTGTCGACGAGAAGACTGAGTAACTGCTTTCGAAACGCAAGTTTCTGTACCTGTGGGGGGAATCTGGCTTGGGAAATAAACACATTTCGCGGAAAGCTCGTGTTACGTTTTTATTTGCTGCTCCTCTCGTCCCGTACAAGAGACGTAGCGTCCTCGTTAAGCCTTATTGAGCTCGATTTGCTCGATTCAGGGCCGCCATAATGAGATGCAGGCGACGGAGGAACTTTGCTCCCCTGCTTCAGGGACGAAAGTTCCTCTCTTTCTGAAGGAACATAGGTTACAAGACCGTTCCTCCCCTAAGGGAGGACTATCGATACCCTTTTTTCTGAGAGTGCACGAGGGTTACAAGGGTAATCCTCGTGAGGGTAACAACCCTCGTAACCCTCACGAGGGTTACGAGGGTTACGCTTACGAGGGTTACGAGGGTTACCCTCACGAGGGTTACCACTGATCTCTATGACAATTGCTGGATCGCGTTTTACCGCTCCGCGAATGTGGTCACTGGCGGCCATCTTTTTGGTAGAGTTATATTACCTCTAGCCAAGGTACAGCTGCTGCAACCACTATCATTCATCCATGGCAGACAGCGTTGTGGTAGTTGTGGTGGCAGGCTGCCATCAAAGTAGCGTAGGTGTTACTTCGTGCTTGATTGAAATTGTTTCACGAAACAAATTTTTGAAACCCAGCGTGAACGGTAGCCCGATCATTGAGGACCCGGTGAAAGTTTCACGAAATCGCAGCACCGGGGAAAAGCAACACAGTACGCATCGAAAGTCGCATCGAAAGAAGCATCGAAAGCAGACGCCGGTACGGAGTCTGCTTTCAATGCGAGCTCGGCTGCTTTCCCCCGGTGCTGCGCTTTCGTAGAACTTTCGCCGGGTCCTCAAAGATGAGGCTACCGTTCACGCCGGGCTTCAAGAATCTGCTTCGTCGAACAACTTCAATCAAGCAAGAAATATCACCCACGGTACAGTGTACTAGATCCACGGCTATTTTATGGCAGCCAGAGCCGTTTATTGAGAGAGTTTGGCCATACATTGGTTTGAATAGGCGAGCATCTCGGGGCCAACCACAGGCCGCGAAACAGCCCCTAGCGGTGGTCGTGTGCTCTAAATTTGTGACACGACTATACTTCGTTTCACCTTAATTGCGAGCGAAGGCAAAACTGGAAGCGCGAGCACGGAAGCTCCGTGCGTTCAGGCTTTGCTCGAGCGCGCGAGCTGGGGAGAAATGCAAAAAGCGCTGGTCTCGCGCTTCTAGCTTTGGCTTCGCTCGCAGATAAAGTGAAACGAAGTATAATTTGAGCCGTGCCGAGCGGAACTCCGCGTCTCAAGACGCTCGCGCACCCCACCCTTTGCACTGCTTTCTTTCAGCCAGTCTGAGGACGCTGTTCTAGCAGTGAGAACAAAGGCATGGGCACGAGCGCGTGGCTTTGGAAAGTGCCTCCTATGCACGAGGTCTCGTACAAACAAAAACGTTTCGCTGAGCTAGGCTCACGCGCCTGTGCCTTTGTCTTCACTGCAGACATTTGTGAGATGGAGTAGAGGTCTCCTGATTGGTCGACGCTGTGTCACAAATTTAGTTTACGCTCTAAGCGTGGGGGGAATATTCGGCGCTGGCGGCGGCCTTTGCTCCGCCTATTGGCCAAACTCTCCCAATACACGGCTCTGATGGCAGCCTGCCGCCATTGCGCTGTCCGCCATATTACCTATGATGGCTAGAGATAATATAACTCTACCAAAAAGATGGCCGACCGTGGCTGCATTCCCGTCCATAGGCGGAGCTGGTCAAACGCGATCCAGCAAATAGATATAGAGATCAGTGAGGGTTACCCTCACGAGAGTCACGAGCGTTATGAGAGCTACCCTCACGAGGGTCACGAGGGTTACCCTCATAAGGGTTACTATAGTCGGTTACAAGTTAAGAAGGTAGGAGAAGCTCCTCCCACAAGCGTGGTGCGCCGGTTTCAAATCGCTCCGCAATCGAAAGAAGAGTTCACTGGAAACGCTCCTTGTTCCGCTTCAATGGCCACAGAGTGGTGGCAACTTGTCTCCGACCCCCACGTTTTAAGAAAGCGACCTTTGTATTCATCGGAGAGGGAACCGAGCCCCTGAAAGCAGCCTTTGTATCAATCGGAGGGGGACGCTAATCCCCGAAAGTCGTCTTTGTTTCCACCGGAAGGGGAAGACTCTAATCTCCCTCTCGTGGCTTCCACAATGCTAAGTCAAAGTCGAAAGATAAAGCAAATATGTACAGAAAGGCAAGACCCTCCTCGCGCGTTGCCCGCGACGTCACGGAAACGATGGGACGCTATTGGATGTGGAGGTGGCGGAGGGATATATGATTCCCTTTGAGGGGCATTTGCCGCTACCTTCTTGACTTGTAACCTACTATAGGGTTATTAGAGTTACCCTCATTTGAGAGTAACCCTCGTAACCCTCACGAGGGTTACGAGGGTTACTCTCATGAGGGTTACGAGGGTTACCCTCACGAGGGTTATGAGAGTTACCCTCACGAGGGTTACCCTCACAAGGGTTACTAGGGTTGTGAGAGTTACCCTCACGAGGGTTACCCTCACGATGGTCGCAAGGTCATGAGGGTTACCTCCTGACGTCACATGACCCCCTGAAGTCACGTGACCCCCCGCCGAGGTCACGTGACCTCAGGGAGCCACCTATCCCTCAGTACCCTACCATCCTAACCCTCAGTACCCTTCCACCCTCCTCCTCAAGAACTGCGTTCTAATCCGGCGTTACAGGGAGTTGTAAACGGCTTTCATTTTTTCTCTTAATTGTTTACTAAATTGCCATAGTTTGCTACGATGTAGACGGGTCCGTGGTGTTAAATCTTCCGAAATGGAAACGCGTAGAGGGGGAGCGTTTTTTAGTTTGTGAGAGTTATGAAGAACCTCCAGTCTACTTTGATAGTCGAGGAAGTGCACAACGATGGGGCGTTTTGCGCCGTCACGTTTGCCACCCACGCGGTGCGCACGCTCAATCACACCGGCTTCGAAACCGAGGTGTGTCTTTACAAAGCCTTTTATAATGACAAATGACTGTTCCCATGTTTCATTCTGTTTTTCTGAAATGCCCCGGGAGAGCAGATTGGTCCTTCTCATTCTTTATTTAGGCCATCGATTCCGGACTCGAGTGAATCAAATTTCTCGTGCGTGCAACCAAGATCAGCCCTTATTTCGCTAACATTTGCCTCAACAACGGTAAGTCTTTCTTTAACCTCACTTATTTCCTGAATTTGTTCTTCTAGAGAATGAACCTTTTGTTTAAGTTGGCCGATTCCTAAACAGATAGAATCCAGCCTTTCCCGAGTTTCCTTTGGGTTCTCTTCATTTGTTGCCGCGAGCCCTTGAAGCATCACTTTTAATTTTTCGATTCCTGTTAGTGGTCCAGGATTTAGTTCTACATCTCCTGATAGGACTAGCAATCCCTCCAAAAACAAGAGACATGTGTCGCGAGGCAGGGAAAGCAGGCTGTTAAACACAGCAGTGAATACATTACAGAAACCACGAAAACAGGTTAGTACGCATTGGCGGTCGATGGGGCACGACACTTCAAAGAGCAAGGGGTTATTAGAGCGGTACCATTTTGCATTTTTCAAGTAACCAACTTAGGTTTTGAAGCGTGTTAGGTACAGCATGGCTGTGTCGTGCCCCGATGGTTGCAGGCTTTTGAAGATGTTCCGTCGGCGGGAAGGGAAGCGTCCAACGCCACTGCACGGTGATGCTCGAGATGGAAGATAGGGCACCGTGACTGCGCGCCCGCGCTATCTCTTGGCGGGAATCTCAAGTGAAGCACGTGTTCCCCCGGCCATGACGGTTGGTTCCGGCTCGGTTAGATCCGCGGCGACAAACAGGAGCAGGACCTGGGTTGTGAAGCGTGTTAGGTACAGCATGGCTGTGTCGTGCCCCGATGGTTGCAGGCTTTTGAAGATGTTCCGTCGGCGGGAAGGGAAGCGTCCAACGCCACTGCACGGTGATGCTCGAGATGGAAGATAGGGCACCGTGATTGCGCGCCCGCGCTATCTCTTGGCGGGAAGCTCAAGTGAAGCACGTGTTCCCCCGGCCATGACGGTTGGTTCCGGCTCGGTTAGATCCGCGGCGACAAACAGGAGCAGGACCTGGGTTGTGAAGCGTGTTAGGTACAGCATGGCTGTGTCGTGCCCCGATGGTTGCAGGCTTTTGAAGATGTTCCGTCGGCGGGAAGGGAAGCGTCCAACGCCACTGCACGGTGATGCTCGAGATGGAAGATAGGGCACCGTGACTGCGCGCCCGCGCTATCTCTTGGCGGGAAGCTCAAGTGAAGCACGTGTTCCCCCGGCCATGACGGTTGGTTCCGGCTCGGTTAGATCCGCGGCGACAAACAGGAGCAGGACCTGGGTTGTGAAGCGTGTTAGGTACAGCATGGCTGTGTCGTGCCCCGATGGTTGCAGGCTTTTGAAGATGTTCCGTCGGCGGGAAGGGAAGCGTCCAACGCCACTGCACGGTGATGCTCGAGATGGAAGATAGGGCACCGTGACTGCGCGCCCGCGCTATCTCTTGGCGGGAATCTCAAGTGAAGCACGTGTTCCCCCGGCCATGACGGTTGGTTCCGGCTCGGTTAGATCCGCGGCGACAAACAGGAGCAGGACCTGGGTTGTGAAGCGTGTTAGGTACAGCATGGCTGTGTCGTGCCCCGATGGTTGCAGGCTTTTGAAGATGTTCCGTCGGCGGGAAGGGAAGCGTCCAACGCCACTGCACGGTGATGCTCGAGATGGAAGATAGGGCACCGTGACTGCGCGCCCGCGCTATCTCTTGGCGGGAAGCTCAAGTGAAGCACGTGTTCCCCCGGCCATGACGGTTGGTTCCGGCTCGGTTAGATCCGCGGCGACAAACAGGAGCAGGACCTGGGTTGTGAAGCGTGTTAGGTACAGCATGGCTGTGTCGTGCCCCGATGGTTGCAGGCTTTTGAAGATGTTCCGTCGGCGGGAAGGGAAGCGTCCAACGCCACTGCACGGTGATGCTCGAGATGGAAGATAGGGCACCGTGACTGCGCGCCCGCGCTATCTCTTGGCGGGAAGCTCAAGTGAAGCACGTGTTCCCCCGGCCATGACGGTTGGTTCCGGCTCGGTTAGATCCGCGGCGACAAACAGGAGCAGGACCTGGGTTGTGAAGCGTGTTAGGTACAGCATGGCTGTGTCGTGCCCCGATGGTTGCAGGCTTTTGAAGATGTTCCGTCGGCGGGAAGGGAAGCGTCCAACGCCACTGCACGGTGATGCTCGAGATGGAAGATAGGGCACCGTGACTGCGCGCCCGCACTATCTCTTGGCGGGAAGCTCAAGTGAAGCACGTGTTCCCCTGGCCATGACGGTTGGTTCCGGCTTGGTTAGATCCGCGGCGACAAACAGGAGCAGGACCTGGGTTGTGAAGCGTGTTAGGTACAGCATGGCTGTGTCGTGCCTCGATGGTTGCAGGCTTTTGAAGGTGTTCCGTCGGCGGGAGAGAAGCGTCCAACGCCACTGCACGGTGATGCTCGAGATGGAAGATAGGGCACCGTGACTGCGCGCCCGCGCTATCTCTTGGCGGGAATTTCAAGTGAAGCACGTGTTCCCCCGGCCATGACGGCTGATTCCGGCTCGGTTAGATCCGCGGCGACAAACAGGAGCAGGACCTGGGTTGCGAAGCGTGTAAAGGCCCGTTCACACTCTTGCGACGGAGTTCGACCGAGAGAGATCAGACCGGTTTTTAAGCCTCTTGCGATCTCTTAGGACCAGCTCCGCTGCAGCGGAGCTCGTCCTAAGAAGTCGTAAGAAGCTTAAAAACCGGTCTGGTCTTTCTCGGTCGTACTCGGTCGCAAGAGTGTGAACGGGCCTTTAGGTACAGCATGGCTGTGTCGTGCCCCGATGGTTGCAGGCTTTTGAAGATGTTCCGTCGGCGGTAAGGGAAGCGTCCAACGCCACTGCACGGTGATGCTCGAGATGGAAGATAGGGCACCGTGATTGCGCGCCCGCGCTATCTCTTGGGGGGAAGCTCAAGTGAAGCACGTGTTCCCCCGGCCATGACGGTTGGTTCCGGCTCGGTTAGATCCGCGGCGACAAACAGGAGCAGGACCTGGGTTGTGAAGCGTGTTAGGTACAGCATGGCTGTGTCGTGCCCCGATGGTTGCAGGCTTTTGAAGATGTTCCGTCGGCGGGAAGGGAAGCGTCCAACGCCACTGCACGGTGATGCTCGAGATGGAAGATAGGGCACCGTGATTGCGCAGCCCGCGCTATCTCTTGGCGGGAAGCTCAAGTGAAGCACGTGTTCCCCCGGCCATGACGGTTGGTTCCGGCTCGGTTAGATCCGCGGCGACAAACAGGAGCAGGACCTGGGTTGTGAAGCGTGTTAGGTACAGCATGGCTGTGTCGTGCCCCGATGGTTGCAGGCTTTTGAAGATGTTCCGTCGGCGGGAAGGGAAGCGTCCAACGCCACTGCACGGTGATGCTCGAGATGGAAGATAGGGCACCGTGACTTGCGCGCCCGCGCTATCTCTTGGCGGGAAGCTCAAGTGAAGCACGTGTTCCCCCGGCCATGACGGTTGGTTCCGGCTCGGTTAGATCCGCGGCGACAAACAGGAGCAGGACCTGGGTTGTGAAGCGTGTTAGGTACAGCATGGCTGTGTCGTGCCTCGATGGTTGCAGGCTTTTGAAGATGTTCCGTCGGCGGGAGAGAAGCGTCCAACGCCACTGCACGGTGATGCTCGAGATGGAAGATAGGGCACCGTGACTGCGCGCCCGCGCTATCTCTTGGCGGGAATTCAAGTGAAGCACGTGTTCCCCCGGCCATGACGGTTGGTTCCGGCTCGGTTAGATCCGCGGCGACAAACAGGAGCAGGACCTGGGTTGTGAAGCGTGTTAGGTACAGCATGGCTGTGTCGTGCCCCGATGGTTGCAGGCTTTTGAAGATGTTCCGTCGGCGGGAAGGGAAGCGTCCAACGCCACTGCACGGTGATGCTCGAGATGGAAGATAGGGCACCGTGATTGCGCGCCCGCGCTATCTCTTGGCGGGAAGCTCAAGTGAAGCACGTGTTCCCCCGGCCATGACGGTTGGTTCCGGCTCGGTTAGATCCGCGGCGACAAACAGGAGCAGGACCTGGGTTGTGAAGCGTGTTAGGTACAGCATGGCTGTGTCGTGCCCCGATGGTTGCAGGCTTTTGAAGATGTTCCGTCGGCGGGAAGGGAAGCGTCCAACGCCACTGCACGGTGATGCTCGAGATGGAAGATAGGGCACCGTGACTGCGCGCCCGCGCTATCTCTTGGCGGGAAGCTCAAGTGAAGCACGTGTTCCCCCGGCCATGACGGTTGGTTCCGGCTCGGTTAGATCCGCGGCGACAAACAGGAGCAGGACCTGGGTTGTGAAGCGTGTTAGGTACAGCATGGCTGTGTCGTGCCCCGATGGTTGCAGGCTTTTGAAGATGTTCCGTCGGCGGGAAGGGAAGCGTCCAACGCCACTGCACGGTGATGCTCGAGATGGAAGATAGGGCACCGTGACTGCGCGCCCGCGCTATCTCTTGGCGGGAAGCTCAAGTGAAGCACGTGTTCCCCCGGCCATGACGGTTGGTTCCGGCTCGGTTAGATCCGCGGCGACAAACAGGAGCAGGACCTGGGTTGTGAAGCGTGTTAGGTACAGCATGGCTGTGTCGTGCCCCGATGGTTGCAGGCTTTTGAAGATGTTCCGTCGGCGGGAAGGGAAGCGTCCAACGCCACTGCACGGTGATGCTCGAGATGGAAGATAGGGCACCGTGACTGCGCGCCCGCGCTATCTCTTGGCGGGAAGCTCAAGTGAAGCACGTGTTCCCCCGGCCATGACGGTTGGTTCCGGCTCGGTTAGATCCGCGGCGACAAACAGGAGCAGGACCTGGGTTGTGAAGCGTGTTAGGTACAGCATGGCTGTGTCGTGCCCCGATGGTTGCAGGCTTTTGAAGATGTTCCGTCGGCGGGAAGGGAAGCGTCCAACGCCACTGCACGGTGATGCTCGAGATGGAAGATAGGGCACCGTGACTGCGCGCCCGCGCTATCTCTTGGCGGGAAGCTCAAGTGAAGCACGTGTTCCCCCGGCCATGACGGTTGGTTCCGGCTCGGTTAGATCCGCGGCGACAAACAGGAGCAGGACCTGGGTTGTGAAGCGTGTTAGGTACAGCATGGCTGTGTCGTGCCCCGATGGTTGCAGGCTTTTGAAGATGTTCCGTCGGCGGGAAGGGAAGCGTCCAACGCCACTGCACGGTGATGCTCGAGATGGAAGATAGGGCACCGTGATTGCGCGCCCGCGCTATCTCTTGGCGGGAAGCTCAAGTGAAGCACGTGTTCCCCCGGCCATGACGGTTGGTTCCGGCTCGGTTAGATCCGCGGCGACAAACAGGAGCAGGACCTGGGTTGTGAAGCGTGTTAGGTACAGCATGGCTGTGTCGTGCCCCGATGGTTGCAGGCTTTTGAAGATGTTCCGTCGGCGGGAAGGGAAGCGTCCAACGCCACTGCACGGTGATGCTCGAGATGGAAGATAGGGCACCGTGACTTGCGCGCCCGCGCTATCTCTTGGCGGGAAGCTCAAGTGAAGCACGTGTTCCCCCGGCCATGACGGTTGGTTCCGGCTCGGTTAGATCCGCGGCGACAAACAGGAGCAGGACCTGGGTTGTGAAGCGTGTTAGGTACAGCATGGCTGTGTCGTGCCCCGATGGTTGCAGGCTTTTGAAGATGTTCCGTCGGCGGGAAGGGAAGCGTCCAACGCCACTGCACGGTGATGCTCGAGATGGAAGATAGGGCACCGTGACTGCGCGCCCGCGCTATCTCTTGGCGGGAAGCTCAAGTGAAGCACGTGTTCCCCCGGCCATGACGGTTGGTTCCGGCTCGGTTAGATCCGCGGCGACAAACAGGAGCAGGACCTGGGTTGTGAAGCGTGTTAGGTACAGCATGGCTGTGTCGTGCCCCGATGGTTGCAGGCTTTTGAAGATGTTCCGTCGGCGGGAAGGGAAGCGTCCAACGCCACTGCACGGTGATGCTCGAGATGGAAGATAGGGCACCGTGACTGCGCGCCCGCGCTATCTCTTGGCGGGAAGCTCAAGTGAAGCACGTGTTCCCCCGGCCATGACGGTTGGTTCCGGCTCGGTTAGATCCGCGGCGACAAACAGGAGCAGGACCTGGGTTGTGAAGCGTGTTAGGTACAGCATGGCTGTGTCGTGCCCCGATGGTTGCAGGCTTTTGAAGATGTTCCGTCGGCGGGAAGGGAAGCGTCCAACGCCACTGCACGGTGATGCTCGAGATGGAAGATAGGGCACCGTGACTGCGCGCCCGCGCTATCTCTTGGCGGGAAGCTCAAGTGAAGCACGTGTTCCCCCGGCCATGACGGTTGGTTCCGGCTCGGTTAGATCCGCGGCGACAAACAGGAGCAGGACCTGGGTTGTGAAGCGTGTTAGGTACAGCATGGCTGTGTCGTGCCCCGATGGTTGCAGGCTTTTGAAGATGTTCCGTCGGCGGGAAGGGAAGCGTCCAACGCCACTGCACGGTGATGCTCGAGATGGAAGATAGGGCACCGTGACTGCGCGCCCGCGCTATCTCTTGGCGGGAAGCTCAAGTGAAGCACGTGTTCCCCGGCCATGACGGTTGGTTCCGGCTCGGTTAGATCCGCGGCGACAAACAGGAGCAGGACCTGGGTTGTGAAGCGTGTTAGGTACAGCATGGCTGTGTCGTGCCCCGATGGTTGCAGGCTTTTGAAGATGTTCCGTCGGCGGGAAGAGAAGCGTCCAACGCCACTGCACGGTGATGCTCGAGATGGAAGATAGGGCACCGTGACTGCGCGCCCGCGCTATCTCTTGGCGGGAATCTCAAGTGAAGCACGTGTTCCCCCGGCCATGACGGTTGGTTCCGGCTCGGTTAGATCCGCGGCGACAAACAGGAGCAGGACCTGGGTTGTGAAGCGTGTTAGGTACAGCATGGCTGTGTCGTGCCCCGATGGTTGCAGGCTTTTGAAGATGTTCCGTCGGCGGGAAGGGAAGCGTCCAACGCCACTGCACGGTGATGCTCGAGATGGAAGATAGGGCACCGTGACTTGCGCGCCCGCGCTATCTCTTGGCGGGAAGCTCAAGTGAAGCACGTGTTCCCCCGGCCATGACGGTTGGTTCCGGCTCGGTTAGATCCGCGGCGACAAACAGGAGCAGGACCTGGGTTGTGAAGCGTGTTAGGTACAGCATGGCTGTGTCGTGCCCCGATGGTTGCAGGCTTTTGAAGATGTTCCGTCGGCGGGAAGGAAGCGTCCAACGCCACTGCACGGTGATGCTCGAGATGGAAGATAGGGCACCGTGACTGCGCGCCCGCGCTATCTCTTGGCGGGAAGCTCAAGTTAAGCACGTGTTCCCCCGGCCATGGCGGTTGGTTCCGGCTCGGTTAGATCCGCGGCGACAAACAGGAGCAGGACCTGGGTTGTGAAGCGTGTTAGGTACAGCATGGCTGTGTCGTGCCCCGATGGTTGCAGGCTTTTGAAGATTTTCCTTCGGCGGGAAGGGAAGCGTCCAACGCCACTGCACGGTGATGCTCGAGATGGAAGATGCCTTCAACCATGTACATGTAGCAGGTGCCTTCAACCATGTACATGTAGATGTCTGCTGCCGTCACCAACGCCCACAGGCGGTGTTTTTCTTGAATACGAGGCGTCGAAGATCTTCGTCCAGTGGATCCGGGAGCTCTTCGCTTTTCAGCAAAAGCTTTTCACGATGCCTGAACCATGCCACATCATCTGACTTCTTAAAATAATTACCAGACCTTATGTGGCATTCCAGCGAAGGCGGATTTAATATAAATGAGCACAGATATACAGGGTGTCACAAAAAAAAATTACACGGTATTTTTTACAACAAAAATAAACTAGGCATCGCCGAACGCTCATTCTCCGCCCAAAGGTAGCGCTAGAGGTCACAACCAGATGCCAAAGTTTCAGCCGGATCCGATACCTTATTCAAAAGTTATAAGCGATTTTCTGAAAATTTCAGTGGGAAAATGGCGGCCGACGGAGTTTTTGAATACATGGGGCTCTATGGCACCAGAAACAGAAAAAGGGCAAAAATGGGCTCCATTTTCCCATTTTGACTTAGCCTGGGACTGGGGTAGAGAAGAAACATCAAAACGTAGAAGGGACAGAAAATAGGCAGGACGACGTCTCAAAGACGTCGTCCTGCCTATTTTCTGTCCCTTCTACGTTTTGATGTTTCTTCTCTACCCCAGTCTCAGGTTAATTCAACATGGTTAATATTCGCCAGCTCGCCTGCACCCTTACGATTGTTTCTATTTTCCCATTGAAATTTTCAGAAAATCACTCATAACTTTTAAATAAGGTATCGGATCGGGCTGAAACTTTGGCATCTGGTTGTGACTTCTAGTGCTACCTTTGGGCGGAGAATGAGCGTACGGCGATGCCTAGTTTATTTTTGCGGTAAAAAAAAAAAACCCTGTACATTTTTTTTTTTGTGACACCCTGTACTTGCCGAACAACTCAGCTGCCTTCGACGCGCAAGCAAGAGCACTACCGAAAGTAGGCCACCGGAAGTTTCTTGGCAGGCAGTGGTCACGTGGTACCGTTTCGTTGGTAAGCATAAAAGGGGTTTATAGACTCGTCTATTCGACCCGCACGCAGTCTCGGGAGAGAGAGCTGTTTCGACTGTCGGGGTTAGGCAGAGTGGCGATGTAGGGATCGAGAGCCGTCAGCGCCACGATCTGGCCGACCGCGCTCGCTCTGCCGAAATGTGAGCGTGGGAATTTTGAGCACCGCTGATGTTGCACGAGGTTGCTTTGTCGTTGAGAGTACTTTTTCTTGCAATCGCCTGCGGGGCCGTTCCTGTGCTCGGCGCATCTCCCGCGCAGCATCGCAATTTTTCTAGCGCCTTTTGGCAGTCTGCGAGCACTGGAGGTTCATCGTCGCGCTTGAATGCGAGTATTTTATGAACCCCCGCGACGATGAACCGTCAAAACTTACAGAGGGGAGGTTGCGATGCTGCGCGAACGGTTGTAGAAAGGCGCTGCGTATGGTATGCCGAGGGCTCGAACGGCTTCGCAGGCTTTCGAAGGGCAAAGTATATTTGCGACGACAAAGCTGCGTCTTGCATCTAAAGGGGCCCTGCAACGACTTTTTGACTGGTTTTTAATTTGCACCGAACCTGAGTCAACTAAACGCAGTAACTTAGTGAACCTTTTCTTTACTCGAAATTCGCTTTATTTGAAAGTGTACAGGCAATTTAAAATAAAAAAAAGCAAAAATAACCTTCTTCGTGACGTCCTTTGTCCTGGCTTGGGTGGAGTAGAAGTAAAGAGACTGGCCAATGGGCGTCGCCTTACGTTGATGGCCGCTTCCCCTGCGGCCGCACGCGCGTCAACGGCTTGTTTCTTGCTTCAGCCCTCCAACGCGCTTGCCGGCATGAATTTACCGGGTCGGTCGAAGTTGGAATATGCCAAAAGCTGTGGCTAGAATTACTATACGTAAATTCTGCTCCACTGTAGTATCGTGCAAATCAATCGGCAAAAGTAGAGAGCGACATCATATTTGTTTTTCTTAGCGACTGAAAGCTGATTGGAATCTCTGCGTCGTTTGCAACGTACCTCAGGTCTGTCGAGAGTGTGACAGATGAGACCCTGCACTCGCCTATCCGGTGGAAAAGGCTAATGATCATCTCGATATATCACCAGTAGTGAGCCACGCAAGGATTCATTTCGAGCTTTTTTTTATTTCTAGCCTCGTTGTTCATTGACTGCAATAACGATCCCAATGCCATACGCCCACCATATGCAAACGACTACCTTGGAATATGCTGCCTGTTAGGGAATTCGAAGGTTGTGTTTTGCTAGAATAAGCTTCATATCATTGTCGTGGGAGCATCGATGACATGTATTTCTGACGACAAAGCTCGGTAAACATGAATAATGCTTGGGGCTGATATGCTGACGACATAGGAGTATATTTTTCTCAGGAAATAGTATTGGTATGCTAATAGACCATATGCGAAATAGCTCGGAGGTCTGGCAACGCTGTGTGCGCGGCTGGCGCGGCCATCTTTGTTGCGGCAAGATTTTTCTGCGTTTCGTGTGTGGTGGTGGTGTGCTCGCTGTTTTGTGCGATGCAGCAGCCTAATGGTTTTCCGCGTTCCGACCACCCAACTTGGACGAAGGACTTGACAACCGTGTCCTGCATGTCTGAAGAATCTATAAGTTGCTTGTGCGACGAGAAGGCGCCATCGACTCGACAAAGCAAGAAGGCGTACGGTTTAGCGACTGAGGCCTATCGCTCGCCTTCATCGTTCCTCACCAACGCCTGCGACTCTGGGTTAGTACGCGTTTATGCTCTTGGTGGCGAATGTCTTTATAAGTACAAAAAGAAAAACAGTGAGCTCGTGAACTGTGCCACGGCATAATTTTGCAAACGTTGTGGAGTGCCGTCGGTTGAAGCTTACTCCGCCCTCGGGGGGGAACAGCTGTCGCGCCGGTAATCGTGGATTTGCCGAACCCTGGCTCAAAGGCTGCTTTTTCTCTGTCGGATTTGTAAATACGATGTTCTTGTGAGTATTCGACATAGTTTGGGGGAGCGGTAAAGATTCTGAACACATCTGCGGCAATACGAATGAGAGGCCGCGAAATCAAGTTGGCGCCGCTAAAGCCACACTCGGCGTCCGCAACATATCGTCACTATTCTGTTTTGCCGTAGTCGAGATCAAACATCTTGTTCGTGCGATCGACCTAGGCAAGCAATGTAATCGAACACGGTGTTGGACTAAATAACTAAATCGGCATTGAAATCGTTGCGAGAGCTGAGTGCAAGCAAATGATCGGTTAGAAGATTTTTCAAGCAATCTTCACCAACGCAGGATCTCGTTTTCACAAACAGTTGCTAAGCACGAGTAAAGAAGGTTCTAAGCTGTCCTAAGTTGATTGTTGTTTTCTTGTATTTTTGAGTGATGCAAAGGACTGTCTGGTGTTTTATGCTGCTCATTGTTCACTGTTTGCGTGCATATCTTGAACTAAGATTCGCGCAATCACCTCATTTCGTCTCACATTCTGGTGCCTTATCTACCATGAGCGTTCCATCTACCATTTTTTATATTACATCGTGAAAGCTGTGTGTCTCTACAAGCATCTATAGGAATATCCTCCAGCACTACTGAATGATTTCCCGTACAAGCCGCAGATTGATTTTTTTAACTATATTGAAAAGGGGAATCTCTTTGCATCACGTTTCCAGACGGGGTTTGGTCCACGTCCGTTGCACCTGCTTTCGGAGCCAGAAAAAGGCAGGCCGTCCTTACAACGTGTGTCTCACGCTTCAAACTGACAGTGGTGCACCCTCCGACACTGCGTGCGAGTGCCCAGCAGGAAGCAGGGGAGCCTGCAGTCACATCCTAGCAGCCCTTCGCGTTCTCCTTCTTTTGAAGACACAAGGGTTCAAGGAGGCACCACCAGAACTGGCCTGTACTGAGCTGCCACAGCAGTGGAGTCGCCCCAGGCAGCAAGGCATCAAACCAGCCAGTGTTCAAGACGTCGACTGGAGGTCTCCACGTGAAGGCGGCTTGTGCCTGCCGACGCCAATGCGTTTGTTCGATGCACGAGGAAAGCTTGAAGAGGAAAGGAAACAAGTGGCAGCGACGCAGGCTCTTGGCAGCGCAATGGGGGGACTCGGCAATAGCCTGTGGGCCTCTTTTCTGTTGGCCGCACAAACACCATTCGTCGAAACGAAGACTGGACTAGCACCAATGAATTCTCCAATGGACTACCAGCAAGCGTACAAGCCCCATGGCTTCAAGACGTGGCTGTCTGCCACCATAGCCCCCGGAAGAGGTGCTGCATGTCCTGTTCCCGAGCTGCGGCTTTTTGATGATACCTCCGAGCACACGTTTTCTGACATCTTCTCACCTGAAGAGCAACGCATTTTGATGGTATGTTTATCACTAACTGTTTTCGTATTTGTCTCAGATATGCAAACATTTTATAGTTCTGTCGATCATTATCTTCAGAGCAACCTTAAAATGTCTTCCATATTTCCTATGTAGTATACCATAGGTGTTCTGTGCACCTGCATTGAATGTATACATGACCACTGGTAGCTATGTCTTGGAGTCGGCAGTGTGTTAATGCAATTTTTTTATTATGAATCACACTTTAGGAGCTTGGACTTACGGCTGAAGAAGCAAGGCAGCTGGAGTCAAACACAAGGCAGCAGTCGCTTAGCGAGCAATGGCACTCCGCCCGAGAGCACCGACTGACAGCGTCTTCGTTTGGGGCAGTCAACAAGCGAGAGCAGTGGACCGAAAAAGGCCTGAGGAATCTTTTCGAGCCAAGAGACCTTTCACATGTCCGCGCCATTGAGTATGGCCGGAAAAATGAGCCTGTGGCTGCAGAACGCTATGTGTCTGTATTGAAAAGTGCAGGACATGCTGTTTCTTTGCAGCCCAGTGGTCTTGTAGTCAACCCCAGCTGTCCCTGGTTGGGTGCTAGCCCTGACAGATTTCTTTATGATCCAGAAGAGAGGAGCTACGGCACCTTGGTGATCAAGTGCCCCTATTCTCTAAAAGATAGTGAGCCCAGTGTTGCGAGCTCTAGCGACTTTTTTTTAACAATCAACAATGATGAGCCGCACCTCGACAGAGATAGCGAGCACTATTGTCAGGTGTTAGGGCAAATGGCCCTTACAGAATGTCAGTGGGCCGATTTTGTTGTGTGGTCCGAAAACTGGATTGCAGTAGAGCGAATTCATTTTGACAAGACGGAGTGGGCCAGGGTCAAAGTGAGGCTGGACAATTTTTTTTTCGACACTGCACTATCCTTCTATGTTGATCGGCGCACTTTAGCCTCCGCGGTTTAAAACGAGTATGGAAGACTTTGGAGCCACTTTAAAGGGGGGGTGCAACGATTTCTGGACTTCGGTCAAAGATTTGTGGAAGTTGCCCTCTGACACTTCTGAAGTAAAGAACAGAAAACCAATTTCGCCTGCGTGTCCTAGTTGTTGCGTAAAAAAAAAGATAAATATTGGCATTTTGGGCACCCCTCAACTCACTCCCAGTCTTCAGGGTCACACCTGGTCGCACTCCCAGTGACGTCATTCGGATTGCCGTGTAGGTTCCAGTGTGCTATCTCGGAGGACGCTTCCTCTCCCTCTCTCTGCTGACATTAGCCGACATTATGCTGCAGCTTAGAGCCGAGCGAGGTCACGTAATCTTTTTGCCGTAGTTCCTTCGGCTGCCACTTGGGGCTGCAGGTGGGCGAAAAAGCTCGACTTTTGTTTTGCGATTGTGCAGCGGAATCGCGACATTTTTAATGAAGGAGGTGTTTTCTCTATCCTCCGGGACACGATAAACAACTTAAAAATGTCAAGATGGAAATTCTTTTAATCATAAAATCGTTGCACCGCCCCTTTAACGCCGTAAAGAGATCTTGAGTTTGTTTTCTGTGCGCCCTGTGAGCAGAAGGTGTTTGTTTATATTTTTTTTCATTTATTAACTTGCAAGCCATCTACTTTCCATGATAGTGTGTAGGTATGTAAAGCTTGCCAAAAGCTGCACTGCTTCATTGAAATGCTTGCTTTTTGTACTTCCAGTGCAATGCTGTTTGAAGTCCAACTGTGTCTCCTGTTTGTGTACTTTTTTCATGAAAAGAAGTGTGCCAAAAAAGATGTTGACAAGCATTTTCTTCTGCTACAGTCAAGTAAATAGTTTCACATTTTCCAGATTGTACTGAATGTTGAACATGAGTTGAACAGCAGAACATAGGGTATACACAGTGTAATACATCAGTTGTCCCTTATTAGAAAACAACAAAAGGCATTCATTCACGCTTGACCATGACATAAATAAAGCAGTTTGTGACAGGTAGGGCCTGTTAAATAAACATTACTGTTGTTAGGGTCTCTGCACTGCAGTTAGTGGTGCCCTTAGTGGCATTTTCACTACTGTTGCACAGAGGACTTTGGACGTTTGTCAGTATTGCTGCCACGGTCCACATCTGATTGATCACGGGAGCCAATTTCAGTGGGATGATACGATCAAAAATGTGGAACGACTTGATTCGTCTTATTCTTCGTTCTACGTCTATCCTCAAAGAGGCAATCTCTTTCGTTTCTTTTACCTCCTCTTCCGAAAACTCCCTCCTGTGAAGAAAGGGAGGGATGTTTAGCTTTACACCCTTCTTCTCCAGTAGGTCCCCAACCACAAAACCCTTGTCCGCCATGACGTCGTCGTCCTGATCAAAACTTAGACCTAAAAACCCGCTTCTGATCACACACTGTCTGTCTGAAATGGAGCCCGTAAACAGCTCAGAGACGAAAGTGACTAAGCCGTTTGGAGCTATTCCAATGAGACCCTTGAAGGTGTTGGCAGATTTGTACGCAAAGTACGAGCTGGACTGCAACTGTGAGAGATGACGGCACCTCAGCACTTAACCTCTGTAGCGTCTAGGATTACCCTCGTTGTCGGATACTTTCAATGAATACGCCTGGCATTGTTGCATCAATAGCTTTCCGTGGTGCCCACAGCGGCAGAGTGGACAACTTAAGGTACATGAAGTTAATCCACGACGAGCATATACGAGAAACTGTCGACTGTGCATGACACGCTCAAGATGGAGCGCTCACCGTTTCTGCTGTTGCAGGTTCTCGTCTTTCTGAATTCACTGTGCGGCGGCGCCAAGCCTGGACTACGCGACACAGCCAGATCCCCTACCGACTTCTTCAACACAACGGCGACACCAAACCCAGTTCTGGATGCTTGGGCGACACTGGGCAGGCAACCTGAATCGTCTGCCACCGGCGGGGCCGTATATAAGGACGCCCCGAACGCATTCTTCTTGGGGCATGACACGCGCAAGATGGAGCGCTCACCGTTTCTGCTGTTGCAGGTTAGTTATCGGACCACCAGTCTTAGTTGCCGATCTAGTAATTACTGTCTGGTTGCTGTGTCATGCCCCACCGACACCCTAGCATTTCTTCAATGTGTTGATGTATTATTTGAATCTTTCTTTGCTTCCTTGTTGTCTCACTCCCAGCTGCTAGTGGCGGGCGATGTAAATCTAACCCCGGACCTGTCACTGACAGCCCAGGCATACAGGAAAAAATATTGGCTACCGTTTAGAGAATAGAAGATGGTCAGGCAGGAATTATTTCGGAAATAAAAACCCTAAAGGAACAACAAAAAGTCTCGGACGAGCAGATACAAAGACTAACTACGAAAGTTGCTGAATTGGAGGCCGAACTGACGAGATGCAAAGCCACGCAGAATACCCCTGCCTCCGAAGGTGAACTCACTCTCATTTCTTCAAAGTTGCACGATGTGGCATATAGATGCGATGACGCTGAAAATCGGCTTCGTCGGTCTAACCTGCTATTTTATGGTATCATCGATGATGCGAATGAATCATGGGCCTCGTCCGAAGGGAAGGTGATAGATTTTTGTTCCCATCATTTCGAAATCAGCATCCACCCAGATAGTATCGAAAGAGCCCACCGAATTGGAAAGTTTAACACTGAGAAAAAACGCCCTATCATTGTAAAGTTTTCCAGATTCAAAGAAAAAGACCGCATCCTGTCTTCAGGTTTTAAGTTGAAAGGAACACCCTTTTCTGTTGGAGAAGACTTTTCTATCTCAGTCCGCCACGCAAGGAGGAAACTAATCGAATTCGCTAAGAATAAAAACGTTTCTTTTAGACTATCATTTGACAAACTAAAGATTGATAACACTATCTATATGTACAACCCTGACTCAGACTGCGATGAACTCATGCCAAGATAGCTTAGGAAAAATAAGCCACCGATTCCACGACGTGCTGTTTCGACGAATTCTCTCCCTGTCATAAGCCCCCTACACTTACTGTATCATTCACAAATATACGAAGTGTGATACCGAAACGCGATGCATTCTCTTCATATCTTTACGACACTGATACTGACATCGCGATTCTTACTGAGACATGGCTGAAACCTGATATTAAAAATAAAGAAATCCTTAATAATGGTTCTGAGTTTAACTTCTATCGTCGAGACAGACCGGACAGGCGAGGTGGTGGCGTGCTGATTGCCGTTAAAAAACAGATTCCTTCATACAAGATTCCAAATGATTGTAGTTTAGAGATAATCTGGGTTAGCTTTTATTCCTCATTCCAAAAGAACATCCTGGGTGTGTGTTATCGTCCCCTCTGACAGTGGCCCCGAATTTACCAACATACTTCATGATCAACTTTATGCCCTACACCAGGCCTTTCCAAACGCGAACCTGTTTTTATTTGGTGACTTCAACTTTCCACTTATTGATTGGTCCACTCAAACTTCACATGGTCAGCAGGAAATAAACTTCCTGGATGTATGTCAAAACTTTAACCTGGTACAAATTGTGAATGAACCGACACGTGGCGACAATATTTTGGATTTAGTTCTTGCATCAAATCCCGAGTCTGTTCCTTCATTGTCACTTTTTACCGGTTTCAGTGATCATAAGTTGATCAATGTTAGCATTAATCTTCATACCGATATGCAGCGAGCAATGACTAAGCAAATTCGTGATTATAACAAAGCCGGACTTTCCCTCAATTAACGAAGCACTTTCTCTCTTTTTTCCATTTTATGCTGATGGATTTCAAAATAGAACTGTTGAAGAAAACTGGCACCTGTTTAAGACCAAAATATCTGAACTAATCGATGCATTTGTCCCATTAGTCCACATTCACTCCAATAGCAACCAACCATGGTTCAATAAATCCCTTAAAATCCTAAGCCGAAAAAAAAAGACTATTTCGCCTTGCTAAACCAGTCAAATGTTCCTGAGGCGTGGGCAAACTAAAAATTACGAGATAGAATACGACTCCATTATTACCCTGGCCAAAGAAAACATTTACGGCTCCGACTTACCCTCCCTTCTAACTAATAACCCCAAAAAATTCTGGAAAATAATATCACCGCAGGAATCTCACCAGGTTATTTCCTTATCCGATAATACCGGGAACCCTGTAGCTGATGCTGTCTGTCCCTCCGTTTTTAACGAATTCTTCGCATCAATATTTACTAGAGAGGACCAATCGAACGTTCCACCTGTGGCAGATTTTGATTACCCATTCATGAATCCCATTTCTATCACAAGTTCCGGTATTAGTCAACTTATAAGTAACCTTGAATAGTCCACGTCGTCTGGTGCTGATAACATCTGTTCTAAAATCCTGAAAAATACCAGTGAAATTTCTTCGCAGCTACTGTGCCTGTTATTTCAACAATCTTTGTCTTCTTGTTCCATTCCTGAGGACTGGAAAATTGGGAAGATCGTTCCAGTCTTTAAGTCTGGCAATAAATCATCTGTAGCTAACTATCGCCCCATATCCTTAACCAGTGTCGTGTCAAAATTGTTAGAACATATAGTATTTTCCCATTCCATACGACATCTTGAAAGCAACAACTTCTTTTACAAGTACCAATATGGATTTCGGAAGGGCTACTCATGCGAAGCACAACTGCTCGAGTTCACCCACGATATTCATACTAACATGGACTCCGGCTCTCAAACCGATGCTATTTTCCTAGACTTCTCTAAAGCATTTGACCGGGTACCCCACTGTCGCCTAATATCCAAACTTTCTGCTCTAAACCTGGATTCCCTCACGCTCTCTTGGTTACGTAACTTTTAACCCTTAGACAGCAATTTACTGTGGTTGGCAACTTTCACTCTACGACTACCGATGTAACCTCTGGTGTCCCACAGGGCACAGTCCTTGGGCCCCTTCTTTTTCTGATTTACATCAACGATCTTCAAACACTGTGTCATCTACAATCCGGCTTTTCGCTGACGATTGTGTGTTGTATAGACAATATTAACAACCAAACTGACCATGACATCCTACAAAGTGATATTAACAAGGTCCTCGACTGGTGTGTAAAATAGGAAATGCAACTAAACGTAAATAAATGTAATCTGGTTTCATTCACTAGGAAACGCTCAGTCTCATCTTTCTGTAATGCCCTAAATAACGCTTCTCTACCTGCTGTCTCATCTTACAAGTACCTCGGCGTGCATCTGACCTCGAATCTGTCTTGGGTCACCCACATTAACATTAGAACTGCTGAATCGTCACGTACTCTCGGGTACCTAAAGCGAAACCTAAAAGCCGCACCCGCGCATCTACGCCATCTAGCCTATAATACCTACGTACGCCCAAAACTAGAATACGCTTCACCTATCTGGAATCCTCATCAGAAGTACTTAATTAACCAGTTAGAATCTGTCCAAAACCGTGCCGCCCGATTCATATCATCATCTTATTCCCGATTTGCCAGCGTCTCCCTTCTTAAGCAAAATAACTCTATTCATCCCCTCGAGACTCGTCGACTAATCGCACTTCTTTGCTTACTTCATCGGTTGCATTATAACCCCGGTCTTTCCAGCTCATCACTTTTAGAACCACCGAATAGAGTGTCACATCGTCAAAGTAACAGCAAAAGCTTTAAACGCCTTTTTGGTTCAACGTTAGCATTTAATAACTCAGCACTTCCTCAAGCCATCAAACACTGGAACGGTCTTCCCGACGACATTGTCACCATATCTGATGTAAAAATGTTTCGCAGCGCACTTACTAACTTCTTTCTCATCCCAGGCTAGTATGCAAGCTGACATTCTTCGGTGCTCCGTTATTATTAGCATTGTATTATGTTATTTTGTCCTAAAGTGTTTCCCATGACTGATTTAACTACGCTTAGTTATTGTCCTATGCTTATTGTCGTCATTTGTCGCACACCAATATGTTCTAATTTCAGTTATTCTTTTGTTTCAATGTTTTTGCGTTGTACTATATGCCTTTGTTGGAAAATAACCCCCCCTCATGTAATGCCCACCGGGCCTTTGAGCTATTTTGAATAAATAAATAAATAAATAAAAATAAATAAAACCTGTGTGCCAGGTCGTGTTCGAAAAGACCTAGGCGGAGTCTCACGAGTACCAGGAAAAGTTCATTCTCCATCGTTAGCTTCCTCTTCCGACCACTGCTTGCTCCTGCCCCACCAACACATTCAGTCCGTAGCACATTGCAGCCACCATCTCCAGGATCCAGAAAAGCTGTCAGTGCTGTAAAGTGCTGATAGCTTGGGAGACCTGTGTACGCTGCAAAGTCCTCGTCACAATCCTTAAAACGCTCGATGCAAAAGCTTGCTGTTTTTGCTTGTTCCTGCTCAAGAAGTTCCGTGATGCGGTTATTTTCCCTTTGCAGTTGGTGGACCTTCGTCTTTGTCGCAGACAGCTTTCCTTGAGGAAGTCACATTGATTATTGAGTCTGAGTATTTGAATGGCCTGCTCGGCAACTTCGCGCTTAAGGCGTTCCAGATCTTCTAAGGAGAGGTCCTCCTCAATCTGCCCGTCTTCTCCTGAACAGGCCATTTCTGCATCAGCTTGTGGAGGGGGTGGCTCTTCACTGTTGTTTTCTGCGCTGGATTCTGGAGCTGTAACAGAGGCTGTTGCACAGGCCTGAGACTGGTTCATTGGTGTGCATCATTGCGCTGTTCGCTGTCTTGGTGCTTTACGACATTTCAGCTGGTTTCCGAAGTTGAACACAGTGGGGAATGCTGTGTCACGAAGCAGGCTGTTGCCGCTTGCTACACCGGGGATGAAGTCGCATGGCCTGAAATGTTTTGAGCACACTTTTGTGCTCTTGGTCACTTTGAAATATGGCCCTTCATCACGCCTAATAACTACAATCCACTTCTTGTGCATGGCAGCATCCCGTGGAAAGCCATGGTACGAAACCTGAAAATTATGAAAGGCTAATGTGTTATCAAGTTTCACACGTGAGTACAGTCCATAGCGCAAACACGAGTGTGTGTTTCATCGTGACGACTGTGGTTAACGAAGTTTACAAGCATTTCAGCATTTCTAAAACAATTTAGAACACCGCAGAAAACCGAGCAACGAACAGTCGCATGATTGGCATACCGTGAATTGTAAATCACAGCCCTCAGCGAAACGAGGATCCGGTAACTGCTTGAATGATGCGTCGTGTATGCAAATGCATGCATTCTGAGATAATTCGCCGAGTTTATCCAGCCGTTACATATCCCAAGCAGCACAAATGTCCTGCGAACGTCCACAGGACATCCCTGGAACGTTAGGACATCCTAAAGACGTCCACAGGACGAAGTGTGCTCCTAGGGATGAAGATTTATTGTCCACTGAAGCCGGTGTACACCTTATTTGTTTACATCCGTAAGCTGAACATTGTGCAAAATTAAATAATGCACAAAAGGGCAGACTGCGGCTACGTTATCACTGATAGCCGCTGCTTCATCTAGCTATAATTTAGACAAACAAAATCATCGGCGAAACTGAGAAAACTAGGACTCAATACAAAAGCTAAAAAAAAATTCCCACCATCCGCGGACGTCCAGATCTGTTCGCATTTTCACCGATTTTTTATCGTTAATGGTGCGCGTACGGTAATATATAAGAACACAAACATAAAGCTGGAACTTACCTTATTCCCGCTAGGATCGATGCTTCCTCGCTGATTACAAAGCGGAACACAGCAATGCGTCGGCATCACACTTTTCGCGCAAAACGCGGCCGTCTGTTTGCATGTGCTCTTCGCCACGCCGGTCGTAGGTTTCGGTTTCGCGCTGCTACAATCATGGCGGCCGTAGTTCCCAGCGCGCCACGAGATGGCGCTCCGCATTTCGCATATGGTCTATTGTTGAAGCAAATAACTCATAAAAAAAATAACTTAGCTTGTGAATTGTTTCAGTGCTTGAAATAACGAATCATTGAAACAAAAACAATTATATGGAATCACAAAATAGAATGCGCATTGCAACTGCTAAAATTATATTCGACGCTTCTTAAATTAAATTGCTAACTAGCGTAAAAAAATCTTTAGGCGTAGTGTTCCACGAGCACATGTTATGGGACTCTCATATGCAAAACAATACTCTAATACTTTTTAGAACTATAGGTATTCTTTTAAAGTATATGTTACCACCCAGTGTACTACGTACTTATAGCGCATTGTTCAATTATCGGTTACCTTATTGTCACATTGTCTGGGGACCTACAGCTTGTACAAATATGAATTTTGTTCGTTGCAAAATATTCATAAAGTATATGTTACCACCCAGTGTACTACGTACTTATAGCGCATTGTTCAATTATCGGTTACCTTATTGTCACATTGTCTGGGGACCTACAGCTTGTACAAATATGAATTTTGTTCGTTGCAAAATATTTCACGTTGGAGCCATTGCTTCATATCACTAGCACTCTGTACCACTCTTCGATCAGTATAAAGTCTTCAAAATACACTAAAATTATAATTATAAACTTGCTACATCGTATTCGAAATATCGTATAGTTAAAAAGCATCTGTTGCATCAATCCTCATGGGACGTACACTTAAATTTTAGAGCTTATATGTAAAGTCCGATCCTTCTTTTTACAGGAAGCTAAAACAGAAAGCTAAAACAGGAAGCTAAAACAGAGACGGGTGCGTGAGCCAACCATCCGTCAACCTAGTGGACAGTGAGATAGTTTTTTTGGACATGGGCTGACCAGAGAATTGAAGATCAAGATTGAAGATCGAAGAAAGAAGAAAGGAGGAAGAAGACACAATGACTTATACCCTGTGCTGGTGTGTTTTAATTTGATGTGATTTAAAATGGTGCGCGCTAAAGGACGAATAACTGGTGGAAAAGGAAAAAGAAGAAACATTCCTCGCGTGAATTTCTATGTATGTTTTCAGAATAGATAGTTGATAGTCAGCGCCTTGCCCCGTGTGTTTCTCTTCTCTTTGTCCGTGTGGTTTTCGCGCTGTTTTTCAATATGTAAAACAAATCATCGACCCATGTTTCTTTTCATTCTGATAACAAGCTCGCACAATTGCGAGTTTTGACGCTACTATAACCTTAATACATCAAGGGCGACAAGAAAAACCAAAACACGTGGATAAATATTGTCTGGACAAATTGTTTTAATACCCTGTTTTGCACGTATTTTTATGAATTGTGCTTTCTCCCTGAACAATGGCCTCTTCAGATTGCGTGTGTTCGTTTTTACGCATTTTCGGAGCGTTAGCCAGCTTTTAATATTTCAGGTATTTAGTCGGCGGTCTCACGGTGGCCATCTGGAACAAGCCATTAGTTCAACCACTAGATGGCGGCACTCATCCGTGTGGCCAGAAAACTGGCTCGTTGCCACTGATATTCCTCCTCTGCTCTTAAATTTCTTCTGTTTGCTGCTCGCCCGTGCACGTTCAGCGCTCAGCGCGTGCTCTCGCTGACACATCTGCCAGCAAACGTGCCAGTGCCCAGTTCGCACAGAAGCGGAGTCCAGCTACCTCATCTACCCGAGCGAGAGTGCCAAGTTGGGCAAATTTTGTTTTTTGATACTAGCTTTGTTCCGCACTGCAGGGTTGGCAAAGCGATCTCGTTAGAGGCTCACGAGCCTTTAGCTATCGTTTTAACTATTCAGAAATTAAAAACATATTCAATCAATCCGTGAAGAATGTTATCAAATAATATAGAACATATGTAAGACATGCCTTGTCAGCATTTCGTGAACAAAAGAGCTTATGGACGACATAGACCTGTAAATTCATTTTCCCTGTAAGTCTGAGCGCAGCCGACACGACAGGTCAATGAGGCCAATCAAGCAGAGTCAAAAAACACCGCGTCACAAAGCTTGACGTGTTTTAGTGCGTTTGTTGTCACTGGTTAAATCATTCGAGCACCAACCATGCACCATGGCCATGCGCTTTTAGTATGCGTGCTTGTGCTCGTGTACCTTGTAGTCTTTGACTGCATTTTGATTTATGATAAAACAAATAATAGCAGAATTTCACTTTCAAGACTGGTGCTCAGAGAGGCACTCTATATAACTCATCATTTTGATGATAGTCTGAATAAGCTTGATTAGCTTATAAGCTTAAGCTTATAAGGTCAGCTTGAATAAGCTGACCTTATAAATAACCACCCCGATATTGTTGAAATAGTACGCCAAAGTCGAAGAATCCGCACGTTCAAGAAAAGAGTAAAGGCGTATTTTTTTAGCCCCAGTGACCTAAACTAAAAATTGTTCCGCAATTGGGTAGCAGATTTTGAAGTTTTTTCTTATAGTGCTTTTTGATTTTTTTTATTAATAATTAATTCTATTGATAATCTGATGTTAAACAAATATGCCAATGTCTTTCGTGTATCTTTATATATCTTTTCTGTTAGAATGCAACTGGAATGGGAAATTATACATTAGCGCTAACATCATGTGTTAACGAATGGGATCTCAATATTATCGATGTGAATGATTTCTATTTGAAAGTTTTAATGACGTTGATATTAATTATTGTAAGTACGATGCTTAGCTAATGTAAATTTGAATAGTTTTTGTATAATTGCTTTTTATGATCACACTGGTCCTGCACAACGTTGACTGCTGAGAAAAGGGGCTGATGACCTCGTCAGAAGACATTTTAATGCGAAAATAATATTTGCCGTTTACGCCAAAGCCCGGCGGCGTCGGCGGCGTGACCGAGCGATGGTACCAAAAATGGCCGACGGCGCAAAGAGCAAAATACGTATAAACATGTTCGGATTGAGGTCAAATTTCTCAGGGAGGTTCCTGCAAACAAAATAAATTAATGGCTTTGGAAAAAAATTTGGTACATTTCGGTCAGGGTGGGAATCGAAGCCAGGCATCCGGGGTGCGAGACGGGCACGCTTCCCCGAAGCCACGGCGGCTCCACGTTTTTAGGTGACTAAAGGTGTGGCTATTGCGGGCGTCATTGCAAACGTCACGTCGTAGCCATTTGGCTGACTAAAGGTGTTGCCTTCTGCGTGAGTCATTGGGCACGTGACGGTGCAGCCAATAGGGAGGAGGTGGTGCCATATCATAAAATGAGCGCGCTGCCTCCTGCGCGTCACACACCGAATCAGCAGAAAGAACTTTAATGCTTGTCTAAAACATAAATCGAAAACATTTAACAAAATGGACCACAATGCTTTCGCATTCCCACGCGTATGCAGTTTAATCTGCCTGGGCCGAGTTTTCTTCTGTGTTCTTTTGCCGCATCCCCTCAGACACATGCATGTCTAGAAATAAAGATTATTATTATCATTATTAACTCACGCACACTGGTTGTACTATTTATTTGCATTTTTACAACATGTACACGGGAGAACCGCCAAGTGGGCCCGATCATCAAAGTTCAGTGTGTCTTCACGTTCGTTCCTATGGCCTTCTGCACATTCACGTACAAATGACAAAACACCGTCGACCGCCTTCTCTTTTGAAATGACAACGAACCGTAGACCACATGAAGGTATATCCACGCTGTCTTCACGATAATTGCGATATAAAATAATAATAAGCCTCTAAAGACTTATAAACTTAATGGGTGTTCAGGCTCAATTGACTTAGTGTAAAGAGGAGATGGAAGGTCATGTTGAACATTGTAACCTGTAGACAACGCCGACTTGTTATGTCTGATTAACATAATCCGATTCTGCTTGAAATGATCAGTTTCGACGTCGAGCACCGCACTTTTCGTCTACATTTATTTTGGAGCACGAGAGACCTCGCAACTGAAAATAGTGAGCAGAATCACGTTTAGTAATTTTTAGGACATTCACAAAAGCTATGCGATGCTAGGGGAAACCAGTTGGAGCGGGTGCCATAACATTAAGTGCAGATTGAGCACACGTTCGCTAGGCCCCCATTCCGCAGTTTAGAATCTACGAGAAGGCTCTATTAGGGCCTTTTCATAGATCGCGCCCTGCGGATTGCGGGCAGACCTGTTCACAACGCGTTGCAAGTTACTTGTAGTCAATTACATTTTTTATACATTTTGTAACACCTCTATAACATTTCATGGGCTGTAACGATTCTGTAATTTAAACAGTTTTTTGAGTAATGAGTTACTGGTAATCTTTTACTTTTTTCACTTCAGCTGAGGTTTCTAAACTCGGAAGAAATAGTGTTCTACTAGAGCCACCAAACCGGCATGCCCGTGAGGTTGTTTCAGGAAACGTTTATTGAATTAGTCACGCATGTATAGGGCGAGAAATTTATTTTTAATTGAATTTTCGGGAGCACCAAGCAGCAATTGTAACACTTAAAGGGTCAAGTTACCGCGAAGCAATTGCTGTTATAAACGGGATGTTTCTGTTGTTTAAATCAAAGGAACAAAAATTAGTCGGCAGGAAAACGGCACAATGAGCGTTTGGCCTTTCTTTAGCGCATGTCGCGGGAAAACGGTTTATTCTAAAGTTTTTCTGAGTGCCAGACATGAACCACGATGACTGGCTTTTTTTTGCTCACCATGACGCCCATTCACTGCGTTTTAGATTTAACACCCTCCGCGAGTTGTCTACGAGAAAAGTAAGGTTGAACGCTGAATAATGTCTGCACGATGGTCGACAGAACGAAACCGGCGCAGCTAAAAACTGGAACCTCAAGCCAAAAAAAGCCTGTTTATTTATCTTCGAGTAAAGGAAAATAGATTCCGCTTCGTCGTTCCCATAATATGTAGTTCAAGGTTTGCACCATTCGTGGTTTCGGAACATGGCGGCAGCATGTTCCGAATCATGGCGGCGGCATGTAAAGGAAGATGGCGTCGTACGATGCGTTCGATTAGTTTGTTGATATTTGTGAAAAGCATACGGTGGATGCTTGAAATCGCTTGCATTCTCAAAAATCAACGTCGAAGTTGACAGTCCGACGATTTACGTCACCGAAGGAAAAATTAATCATAATATCAGACTGTCAACCTTGTCGCTGTTGGTGCAAGAAGGCGACGAATTCAAACTTCCACTATTCTTTTTTATAAAAAAGCATCAAAATTTCGTTCGACGCCTACATTATTTTCTCGCCGGAAGGGTGCGACAATTCCCAGCTCTCGGCGAAGTGGCGTAGTACGGGGATTAGCAAGCATTCGTGATCTGGTGCACGTGACTTCGAAACGCGATAACGTCTGCTTATTTCTGTGTGTAAAATGTTTGTGCAAAAAACCTCAAGTAATTTGTTGTTAGTTGTTTAGGCAGTGTAAAGTTTAACTATACTAAGAGGCACCTAGTTTCTCCGACGAGGGTGAGAAATTTAACACACCGGTACGATGCTCATCCAGATCGAAATGGGCGGCGGCGTAGTTTGAGTCGATGATTGCTGGGTTCTGCAGCGCAAGATTTCCCTCCGCGTTATTCTCCTGACGTGTTTAGGTTTAAAGCCAATTGTGCTAATGAACATGCACTTGCGTATTTCAGCAGTTGGAAGAACAAGAGCCGGGCTAGAGTGAACAGGCGCGATCTCTTACTGCCTTTGCATGTGGAGTTGTTGCCGGCGGCAGCTCGAAGGGGTCGCTGTGACCCTACCGCATGCAGCGCTTTAATTCCTTCTGACAGACACCTCCTCCTCACCGTGTTGTCCTCTTTGCTCTGGGGTTGATTCGGAGATGGTTCTAGAGTAATCAGACCCACGGGTTACGAGGCCGGCTGCCTGCAGGGACTTATGCGGAACACCTCTTTCTCTTCGTCTCCTCAAGAAACGAGTTTGTATTGACAAGCATTTAATTACTGTAAGGCGAAACTTATTTCAATCGGCTCACTACAGTTATTTCAAGCAAGTATAATTGCACACATTTTCAATCGCAGTGGTCGGGGTCGAGCAAACGGCCAAACGTATTCGAAAGGCCGCCACACCGCACGCACCACTGCCATCTGCGCCCTGTCCGAAGCGGACACCGTAGTGCGCTGCGAACACGCGAAGAACGCATGACGTCAAGAAGCCAACGCCGCCTCGATGAAAGAGAGAGGAAGAGAAATGTCGTCTAGACGTACGAGTAAAAAAAAAAGTGTTGACGAAATGTAGCAAGCTCTGTCGAGCATCGGATGTCGAAGAGACGATCTGCGGATGACACATCAATGAAATAAATGTCGAAGAAACGATCTCCCGATGAAACATCGCAGTGTCGATGAAACGATTTGTCTATGAAACCTTGTTCGATGAACAGATTGCCCATTATAGAACTGCGCGCCAAGAATGACGCGGCGTGCCACATGAAAAGTGGCGTGCCCTACGTGATCGACAGCTCGTCGAAGAGACACACGGAGACCAACCCAAACCTCCAAACCACTCCAAACCAAACCAAGCAAAGCCATGCCAAACCAATCCAAACGAAACGAATTCAAGGACGGCTGCATGTATCAAGATAATAAATGCTGACAGTATTTTATAAAGGCCGAGATGATTGAAAAACAATGCCGGTCGATGGTTCCTTAAATCGCTGCCTACTCCGGCAAGCACGGTCGATCAACAAAAGCAGAAGCAACTCGAGTGAGGAGGAAAACTCGGCCTTCGGCGACCTCTGCTCATAGAATAGCATACGACTGTCGGACACCACTGCCAACAGGGATTATGGTGAGGCTTCAAACCAGAGGTGCGTCACGTGAAACCACCCTACTTAATATTAAAGCCCTCCCAAAACAAAAACAAAAACGAAATTGGTCGATGCATAAGTTGACTATATATGCATGCTGCATAAATTTCCGTAGAAGTACGTGTGGGTGGCACAAAAAAAAAGGAACATGGGTGATATATGTAGTAATCGTTTGTTTGTGTACAAATGAGCGAGGTATGCACAGCGAGGCGATGCTCGAATCACTGCGACGTTGTCTGTGTAACCTGTCGGATGGCGCGTTTGTGTTTTTCCGCCGCCCTCTTCAGCAGGCGAAAGTTCAACACACCCACTTTCGTCTGCTTACATTTAGTTTCTTTCGTAATTAATCCAGGTTAACGAAATTTGGTCGAAATATACGCAGCATAAACATAAACATGGTACATTTTTTTTCAAATCGGATAAGCGGCTCAGAAGTTCACGGTTTGGGGTAGTTTCCCCGCCGCACGACTCACGGGAAGACAAACCAACGGCTTGCGAGAAACAAAAGAAAAACACAAGGAAAGCAACCTGTAAGCGTGATGACCTATGAGTGTGAGGACCTGTGAGTGTGATGAGCGTGAAGACCTGTGTGAGTGTGAAGACCGTGAGGAGCTGTGAGTGTGAGGACCGTGATGACCTGTGAGTGTGAGGACCGTGAGGACCTGTGAGTGTGATGAGCAGGATGACCTGTGAGTGTGAGGACCGTGAGGAGCTGTGAATGTGAGTGCCGTGAGGACCGTGATGACCTGTGAGTGTAATGAGCGTGATGACCTGTGAGTGTCAGGATCGTGAGGATCTGTGAGTGTGATGACCTGTGAGTCTGATGATTCGTGATGACCGGTGAGCGTGATGACCGTGATGATCTGTGAGCGTGACGACCGTGATGATGACGGCGAGTGAGTCTTGGTTTTGTGTTGAACCGTGAGGGTGAGTCCGGGTGATGACCCTATTTTGAATATATCGTGATCGTGAGTGGGCGTGAGTTCTGATTGAGGAAAAAATGGTGATCGTGAGTTTGAATGAGGACAGCTTAAAATGCCGACCTATGGTTCTGACTAGGACCCGTAGGCCTCTGCAAAGTCACTAACCATTCCAACCTGTAGGGATGGCCGAAGGTGCTTAGCCGAAAGGGTTCGGGGAATCGGCGGCGCGGTCACCCGAAGTGTCCTTCGGAGGCGCCCGATGCCTTACGTTTTTCCCTTTGGCGGCAAGCGGCGGCCAGCTATCGAAAGTGGAAGCAGATTTACCCGGGTAGTCGCCTTTGCCGCCGGGCTACTTGGGGAAATTACTTTGTCAGGGTCATGTCGGCGACTCCGGGGAGAGAGGAAGGTCCGGCCTCCCTTCGGAATGTCGGCATGCCCTTTTTGGACAAGTTGAGTTGGAACGAGCCCGTGCGCGGAGCAAGTCGTTATCTCCCGCGGTCCCGAGGGCTCCGCGTACTCTGCCTTGCGAGGCAGAGAACTTGCCGTGCGCGGCAACGGATTTGGCGCCGAGACGCTTTTGTCGATGTCGGGCTGCCGCGAGCGGCATCTGCAGCGTGACAGCCCCTGTATGATATTCGTTCTTCATCTGTAAATATATTCATCGAAAAACCTCCATCGAGTCCTCTGGCTCCTGACTGCTGAGAACGGCTGATCCCCACACCACCGCACGGCACTCCACGGTCACCCGGCCCCATCGAAACCCGAGGGAGACGACGGAGTACCGGGAAAACCACTATCGTTCCTGGAAGGAAGCATCTTTACTCAACCCGATATCGTTTCGTGACCCCTATAACGTGAAAGGAAAGTATAGCAAACAGACTATACGAGGAAAACGAGTCATTGTTAGATTGAAACGTCCTTTGACACTTGTCAGATTGCATATTGTTTTAATAGCAATTCATCAGAGTGCTACTCATTAAAACGCTCATCGAGTGCTCTCCCACCTTCAGCGTCTGAAAACAATTTCTCTGTCAAGCACTTGCCTCACTGCAGGCATTTTCAAGAAAGCTCTTAGATTACATGTTTACTTACTGCTGCGTGTCAACTTCGCCCAGGTTCGTCCGCAGGATGCGTAAGGCAAAAAAATTATTATATTTGACCGAATACAGGACCTGAACGTTGTCCGATTTTTAGGCGACGTCACTTTCAGAACTCATACAATACGTTTTTGCCATGCCAACGTATTCGAAAGCCTTCCCCGAATGATACCTAAAATAGTTGGGAAAGTGGGGGAAGGGGGGGGGGGGGGTGCAGCGACAGAAGGTTTGGTGTCAGAAGGCGGCAGCGGAGAGACCAGGATTGAATACGGGGTGCAGATATATTGTTGAGGGAGGGAACCCTGCTCGTTACCTCAACAATATCAACAAAGCAGGCTGAGTTCCCAACACGAGAGCCCAGCCTTCTTTTGGCCTCTCGTGCCTCGAAAGAAGACCGACCGATGTCACATTTTAAAAGGTCATTTGCTGCCCGCCCGTGGCATTCCAGTGCTTGATGTCCGACCTCCCTTTGGCAGCGCTCGAGGTAGTCTCGAATTTCGGTGGCAACGAGGATGACTGCGTTTCCGAATGTCAGCCCGGGCACAGCAACAGCCTTCCATAGTTACCGGGTGACGACGTATCAGTCGTAGCACCAGAGGCAGCGCCTTCGCAGGATGTTTCGCTTCAGTACGGATAATGTCCTGAGGCCCTGGTGGTGCTCGGTCAGGTTATCCTCCGTAGCTGACAACGTTACTCCAAGATATCTGTACTTGGAGAGAACAGGGATCGCTGCAACTTGTAGGCGAAGTGATCCCAAGTTGCCCTCCCGGCTGGAGAAAAGTATTGTCGCGGACATGTTTGCATTGAAGAGTAGTTGGAGTGGATCCGTGGCGGTTTCACATCTGGCGAGTACCACACCTCCCCCTATAGCCAACTCTAGTTTCGTTAAAGTAAACTAGGGGAGTGGGAGTGAGCTTAGGGGCTGCTCAAGGCAGTCGCACTTTGTGCCGATGACAAGAAGGCGCCACTAAAGCATGGGCTGGATGAAGCGGGTGGCCACCTAGGGCAACGTTACTGGAGCAAGTTCAGTTTCGCAGCTCCCTATTCTCGCCTGCAGAGGCGAGTGGCCCAGGTGGCGGTTACGATAACTTGTGGCGCTGCAGTCGGATCTTGCTTCACTGTCTCGCGCGTCGTCTAGTACCACCGCGTTGAGAGCTTCCTTTTCCTTTTCTTTTCTTCCTTTTTTTTACTTCCATGTGCGGAATAGCAAAAAAAGATGATGAAGATGAAATGTAATACACCACAGAGATTAGAGTCAGCGCCCAGGTGGCGGTCGCGAGAACTAGTGGCGCTGCAGTCAGATCTTGCTTCCCTGTCTTGCGCGTCGTCTACTACCACCGCGTTGAGAGCTTCCCTTTCTTTTTATTTTCTTCCTTTTTTTTACTTCCATGTGCATAATAGCAAAAAAAAGATGATGAAGATGAAATGTAATACACCACAGAGATTAGAGTCAGCGCCCAGGTGGCGGTCGCGAGAACTAGTGGTGCTGCAGTCAGATCTTGCTTCCCTGTCTTGCGCGTCGTCTACTACCACCGCGTTGAGAGCTTCCTTTTCTTTTTATTTTCTTCCTTTTTTACTTCCATGTGCATAATAGCAAAAAAAGATGATGAAGATGAAATGTAATACACCACAGAGATTAGAGTCTTAGCCCAGGTGGCGGTCGCGAGAACTAGTGGTGCTGCAGTCAGATCTTGCTTCCCTGTCTTGCGCGTCGTCTACTACCACCGCGTTGAGAGCTTCCTTTTCTTTTTATTTTCTTCCTTTTTTTTACTTCCATGTGCATAATAGCAAAAAAAAGATGATGAAGATGAAATGTAATACACCACAGAGATTAGAGTCAGCGCCCAGGTGGCGGTCGCGAGAACTAGTGGTGCTGCAGTCAGATCTAGCTTCCCTGTCTTGCGCGTCGTCTACTACCACCGCGTTGAGAGCTTCCTTTTCTTTTTATTTTCTTCCTTTTTTTACTTCCATGTGCATAATAGCAAAAAAAGATGATGAAGATGAAATGTAATACACCACAGAGATTAGAGTCAGCGTATTGTGAGTGTTCTTTCTTAGAGTGTTTGAAATTTATTTTTGTGTGCATCTGTTTCCTTGCGCTGTGAAGTGTTAGTATGAATTGCCAACTCGCCCAAGCTAAAGTATTGCTATTGAAGCTTCGCGGGGTAGACAATCCGGAAGTAAGACTCGACTGCAGCGCTGCTAGTTCTCGTGACCGCCACTGAGCTCACGTCGCTGGCGGAGCTGTGAAACTGAGCTTGCGCCAGTAACGTTGACCTAGGGCGGCTCGCATTGCATTTGTTGCGCCACTGGCATTTTCTTCATCATTGTTCTTGTTGATTCGGCATTGCACTTCATTGAACATAAGAGACAGAAAACACGGGGAAAGATCTAAACGGAAATTCGCGCTGCCGAACCGCCTATCCAAACCTGCTCTCCGAAAGTCCTCAGAAGGCTTGCATCCCGCAGCCCATGCTGCCGCAGTGCCACCGCGTACAACCGGGACCTTTCCACGATCGCCTCTACACTGCAATGCATGGCACGCGTCGGCGCGTTGGCGCGACGGCGCCTGATCTCACTACTCCTACTCTAGTTCGTTGTATATTGAAATGGCATTAATAAGCGTAAAAAGATGGAGCACCAGTAGAAGGAGAGCACAGATGCAGCGATCAGAGTGTCGAACCGGAACCGAACCGAACACCGGAACCGAACCGTTATTTTTAGCCGAACCGGAACTTAACCGAACCGAAATCTTCACGCCATCTTGGAACTGAACCGGAACTGAACCGGAAAAAAATATAACGTTAACCGGTTCAAAAAACTTCGTGGTCATTTTTTTATTACAAAATGAGTGTTCGAGAAGTAAACATTGGCAGCTTGTCTATCTATGTAGTGATGAAATTGTCATATACCGAATTGCAATGTATAAAAAATTGTGGGTTTTCGTGGCGCTTTTGTAATGGCACTACGATTAGTCACGTGTCACAAACTCACGTGACGTCATGGTGTCAAGATATGCTGTCAAATAATGTCACGTCACGTGATCTTGTTACCTAGTCGCGTGTCTCATCGCGTCAAGTCGACTTAAATTGAGTACGTCACTATGATATTCCGTTGCAACTCAAGAAGGTAGGGCGAGGGAAAGGAAGGCGAGAGAGAAGGAAGCAGGCGGAACTCTAAAGAGAGGGAGGAGGTTTCCCCCTCCCTTCTCCAGCGTTCTGTCTGCTTCTTCCTTCCCGTCCTTCCTTTCCCTCGCCCTACCTTCATGAGTTGCAACGGACTATATGAATACTCGACAACACAAATAAAGGGCCGATCGACCTAACGATATACATCATAAGTAAATGCACCCCAAATTATCTGAAATATGCTCTGCAAATCTTCTCCGGCGTTTTTATTCCCGATAAGTGATTTGGGAGAACATTCAACAAATGTTTTATTTTGAAGCTGATTAAATAACATATCTGTTCCTGACGCATATTGAACTTCTCAAATATATGAAAGTATGTTGCTCGTTTTATGTGATGAACAAGAATTTTATGTGTCTTGTGGGCCGGACGAAAACAAAGTACATAGTGGTACGTGGCGGAACTATGACGATTGCGCACGCAGACCGTCAGAAAACTCAAACGCGAAAGAATAAAACACGAAGGACAAGCACAGGACAACCACGTTCTTTTATTTAGCAATGACGTTTATTTTGGCAGGAACATTGCACCCTGAACGAAACCCCAACTAAGATAGGGTGGGGCAAGGAACAATGGGAGATGGAAAGGGTGATAAGGGGGAAGGCAAACTGGGAGATGGAAAGGGTGATAAGGGGGAAGGAAAAGGAAATCTGGGAGATGAACAGGGGCTGAACTACCGTGATGGTGTGGTTATTACGGAGAGTTGCGAAATTTTTCAAGTTCACGCCTGATAAATTCTATTTTCCGTCTTGATGATGTTACTGTGGCCGATGAAACGTTGTTTTCTGCGTTCTAGATGAGGAAGGACTCAATGATCTCGCGTCCGTAGCGATTGCGGTGTCCTCCCGTTGTCTTGGTTCCTGCGAAGTCAGGCGCGCATTCAATGCATTCGTTCGCGTGAACCGCTATCGGTTGAATGGGGTTGTCAGTTCTTGAAGTAGCTTCGTTTTGTGCTTACGCAGGCGGTCATTTATGCTTCGGCCGGTTTGTCCTATGTACTTGGCTCCGCCTTTAAGGGGAATAGAATCAACGTTTTCTGTGCTGCAGGCCCGGAAAAGCGTGGCGTGCTTTTTTTCGCAAGCCGGCTTGGCTTCCCCTCGGTTGATCATGTTGCACTTCTTTGCCAATTTGAATCTACTGGAAAAGACAACTTTCGTGTCATAGCCTGAAGCAATGGATCGAATGCGATGGGAAGCGATATGAGTGCATGGTATGCTTGCTATCCTTCGACCGAAAGACGCTTTTGTGGTTACTTTTGGGTTAATAAGCTGGTGCAAAACGGACACAAGGCGTTCCACCGGATATCCGGAACTCAGGAGTCGTCGAGGTTGGCTCTTAATGCTATCTGTTGCCGAATGCCGAGAGAATTTTGTCTTAGCTGATGTGATTAACGTCTTGATTATACCTATTTTTACAGACTTTTAATGAGCACTCTCAAACGGGAGCACTGGCTTTTCTGAACGCTGCCTGAACTCCCAGCAAACGCCCTCGTTGGTTTTTTTCAATCGCAGGTCCAGAAATTGGAGCGCTTCCGCCGATGGATCTTCCTTTTTAAATTTTAGTTTGCCTCCTGCGCTTTCGAACGAGGCTACGATCACCTCGACCTTATTGGCTGAAGGGTGAATAATCAGGTAGTCATAAACGTAGCGGACTACCGTACATTCCGGACTGGTGGTCCTGAACTTAACCTATACGGTTCTATCGACATAAGCCAGGCAGATTTCACTTAATATGGGTGCTAGGCAAGATACTATACACACCCCAGATTTCTGAATCCAGATTTTTCCTTCGTGCTCGATCATTGTAGATTTTAGGTAGAGTTGCAGAAGATCGAGGAAGCCGGAAAGTGACACTCCGGCCAAGTTTTGGAAGCTACAGATTCCGTGTTCGGTGACGGCTTCTTCTAGGGATTCGGGAAGAATTGAAATGTCCAGGTTATAATACATATCTTCTATGTCGAGCGAAAAAAAGTACAAGCCAGGAGCACCAATATAAAACGGTTCAAGGGCGTTGATAAGCTCCTGAGAGTTTTTGATGCGAAAAGGCTGAGAGGGATGTATGTCGAAAAGGTGTTCCTGGAAAAACGTGGCGATGTGCTTCTGCCAGCATCCTGTCTCAGATACTATTGTGCGGAGAGGCACGTCCGACTTATGCGTCTTAGCGGCGAAGAATACTTGCAGATACTGATTGGCTGGAGCAGTTACTGATTTTTTTCATTTTCGGTAGGTTTCGCTGAACGCATAGTTCTTTCAGTTTGCTGCGGAGAGATCCTGAAGGCCTCTTTTGAATGGCTGTGAAGTTCTGTGCGACTGCGGCTTTCGGTTTCGTTTTGTACATTTCATCCTCAATTACTACGAAACCTCCTGTTTTATCCGCCTGGAGGGGTTCGAGTTTTTTTCACGAATTTCCGCTACTGCCGACCGAATGTTGACACTTGCCTTGGGCCGGGGAGCTGGATGGTAGCAGACCGAACGAGCCGCCGCCCCCAAGAATTCCTGACGTTCTTGTTCCGGTATGACTGCTGAAATGTGGCGGATGGCTGTTAAATGGTCGACCTTCGGGACCGCAAGATCTGGTGCAAACTTGGGCCCTCTTGAAAGAAGAGCCTCTCTGTCGGAGGACAGAAAGTGACCAATTAAGTAGCTGTAATGTCGAGCAGCGTATGAAATACTACTTCGTTCTATTTAACAAAAATATAAAAAATAGCGAGGGTGATGTTTATTGGCAAATTGAATTGACCGGCATCTTGAAAAGAACAAACATCAAAAGCCAAGCTATGTCGAAAATGTTCACTTCGGTACTCGCTATTTAGGCCAGATCCGATCTGAGTACAAAGATGCGTATAGATTAAACGATTTTGATCCCTCTTTTCTGCATGAATTCACCCGCATCACTGCGCTGAGTGTAAAAAATATTGGTCAGGAAAGCAAGCGTTGTGATTGCCGCTCAGTCGTTCTATAAAGGGTAGACTGAAAGGGTTTATCCTAAACCTTTCCTGGCATTTTAAAAATCTTATTGCTTTTAGCTCACTTGCGTCGTCCTCATATCTATTGTAAAACGTATTTTGTAAACTAGATTTCAGTAAATATATGGCGAGTATGTGCCGATTGCATGATTTCATGCCCGTAATTAATTCCCAAGTTCAAGCTCAGTTCAAAGCACGGCAAGATTCGACTTTTAATACTGCGACGCAAAGTTGTAGCGTTAACGGGTATTTTAGGCGACCTACCATACTGATAACCTTTATACTCGAGTAAAATATCTGCTACCGCGGTAAAATATAGAGATGTTGAGTCACATATGTTAATCTAGCTTTTCTTTTACTGTTTTATTGAAATTAAATATCGCAATTTATTTTTGTACCTGAAAATAAAGGTGGACTCTACGAATAATAAAAAAAGCTATATAGATACTCGTTTCACTGTTAAAATAGTGCCTATTGCCAAAAAAACAAAACAAAAAAAAAACGCAGAAAATATATTTTTAATTTTGCGGTTCAAACCAGTTCGAACCGGTTTGAACCGTTATTTTTTGCTCCCCGGAACTGAACCGGAGCTGAACCAAAAGCCGTGAACCCGAACCGGAACCGAACCGATAAAAATTTCGGTTCAACACCCTGCAGCGATGACTTAAAACAAAAAAAAAAAATACTTCCGCGAGGTACAGCAAGTAAGCATAAAAAGAACAGGATAGACAATCGACCCGATAAGACGCCCCTCCCCGATCATGCCAACACATGCCTACACGTACTTGACCGACTTCCTGATAAAATGAACCTCTCACTCGATAGGGCTATGGAAGAAGCGCTAGCGAGCCTTAGCGAGTAATGAGATTGATTTTATCGGGAAGTTGGGCAAGTACGCGTAGGCGTGGGTAAGCATTATGCGGGAGGGGTGTGTTATCGGGTTGATCGTTTTTGTGTCTTTATTGTTATTTTTATGTTTACTTGCTGCACGAGGCAGAAGTAAAAGTTTCAGTTGTAAGTTAACAACATGGCTGTGTTCTCCTTCAACTGGTCCTCCGCCTTTTTGCGCTTTTAATGCGTTAGCATTCGAACACTTGTTTTAACTGAAAACCCGGTGGTGTCTTTGGTTTGTCAGTTGTCCTGTGTGACACTCCCCTCGGTCCGAACTGCTGACGTGAGCACGCGTCAACCTTTCCCTCTCTAACCGGCGCTGACAAACCGACAGACACCGCCGGGTTTTCGTCAAGATGAGACTTTTCGTTTACGGCAAGGTCACGCAGCACAGCTGGCGCGGAGCCCGAGAGGAGGAGGCGCCGCGCAACACCTCCTAGGTAACGAAGCCGTAGTGCTGAAGGAGATGGCGTCATCAGAAAAAGGCCAATGCTGGACATAATTGAAAACAAGTGTTGCGTCAGCGCCGGGCTTAAAGTCTAGTTTAAGCCTAACGTTGACGCAATCGTAGTGACTAATTTGTGCACAGCATCTATTAGTCTGTCTGCAGAGTACAGGCGTGGAGGGCCACGTTTCGCTATTGCCGAGGTTGGGGCGAACGGCCGAGCGCGCGCTCTCCTCTCCGCTCGGCCGTGGAACTCCTCCGGCGTGTGCCCGAACGGATACTGCCTCGCTCGGCGGCCAGCAACTTCCTTCTACCGACGCGCTGGCGGCGTGGGCGCGCAGCCCAATGGGGTGGCGGTCCTTGAAACCGACGCGCGGCGGCCAATGGGACCCTCGTTTCTTGAAGCTATGACGCTCGCTAGCCAATTTGACACATGTATAAAATTTCGGCTTCACTGCCCTCCATTAGGAGAGGCGAAAGTAGATGTCGTTTGGCTTTTCGCGCGGTTTCAAAGCTGGAAGCCATCAGATGGCAATTTCACTCCAGTGGGAGAAAGGAGTTAGGTGCCGTTTGGCACGGTTTCAAAGCTGATGACGTCGGCTCGCTTCATAGGAGAGTTAATGCTTTCGAATTAAAAAGGGGTTAAAAAAATTCTATAAAATTTCGGCTTCACTGCCCTCCATTAGGAGAGGCGAAAGTAGATGTCGTTTGGCTTTTCGCGCGGTTTCAAAGCTGGAAGCCATCAGATGGCAATTTCACTCCAGTGGGAGAAAGGAGTTTAGGTGCCGTTTGGCACGGTTTCAAAGCTGATGACGTCGGCTCGCTTCATAGGAGAGTTAATGCTTTCGAATTAAAAAGGGGTTAAAAAAATTCTATAAAATTTCGGCTTCACTGCCCTCCATTAGGAGAGGCGAAAGTAGATGTCGTTTGGCTTTTCGCGCGGTTTCAAAGCTGGAAGCCATCAGATGGCAATTTCACTCCAGTGGGAGAAAGGAGTTTAGGTGCCGTTTGGCACGGTTTCAAAGCTGATGACGTCGGCTCGCTTCATAGGAGAGTTAATGCTTTCGAATTAAAAAGGGGTTAAAAAAATTCTATAAAATTTCGGCTTCACTGCCCTCCATTAGGAGAGGCGAAAGTAGATGTCGTTTGGCTTTTCGCGCGGTTTCAAAGCTGGAAGCCATCAGATGGCAATTTCACTCCAGTGGGAGAAAGGAGTTTAGGTGCCGTTTGGCACGGTTTCAAAGCTGATGACGTCGGCTCGCTTCATAGGAGAGTTAATGCTTTCGAATTAAAAAGGGGTTAAAAAAATTCTATAAAATTTCGGCTTCACTGCCCTCCATTAGGAGAGGCGAAAGTAGATGTCGTTTGGCTTTTCGCGCGGTTTCAAAGCTGGAAGCCATCAGATGGCAATTTCACTCCAGTGGGAGAAAGGAGTTTAGGTGCCGTTCGGCACGGTTTCAAAGCTGATGACGTCGGCTCGCTTCATAGGAGAGTTAATGCTTTCGAATTAAAAAGGGGTTAAAAAAATTCTATAAAATTTCGGCTTCACTGCCCTCCATTAGGAGAGGCGAAAGTAGATGTCGTTTGGCTTTTCGCGCGGTTTCAAAGCTGGAAGCCATCAGATGGCAATTTCACTCCAGTGGGAGAAAGGAGTTTAGGTGCCGTTTGGCACGGTTTCAAAGCTGATGACGTCGGCTCGCTTCATAGGAGAGTTAATGCTTTCGAATTAAAAAGGGGTTAAAAAAATTCTATAAAATTTCGGCTTCACTGCCCTCCATTAGGAGAGGCGAAAGTAGATGTCGTTTGGCTTTTCGCGCGGTTTCAAAGCTGGAAGCCATCAGATGGCAATTTCACTCCAGTGGGAGAAAGGAGTTTAGGTGCCGTTTGGCACGGTTTCAAAGCTGATGACGTCGGCTCGCTTCATAGGAGAGTTAATGCTTTCGAATTAAAAAGGGGTTAAAAAAATTCTATAAAATTTCGGCTTCACTGCCCTCCATTAGGAGAGGCGAAAGTAGATGTCGTTTGGCTTTTCGCGCGGTTTCAAAGCTGGAAGCCATCAGATGGCAATTTCACTCCAGTGGGAGAAAGGAGTTTAGGTGCCGTTCGGCACGGTTTCAAAGCTGATGACGTCGGCTCGCTTCATAGGAGAGTTAATGCTTTCGAATTAAAAAGGGGTTAAAAAAATTCTATAAAATTTCGGCTTCACTGCCCTCCATTAGGAGAGGCGAAAGTAGATGTCGTTTGGCTTTTCGCGCGGTTTCAAAGCTGGAAGCCATCAGATGGCAATTTCACTCCAGTGGGAGAAAGGAGTTTAGGTGCCGTTTGGCACGGTTTCAAAGCTGATGACGTCGGCTCGCTTCATAGGAGAGTTAATGCTTTCGAATTAAAAAGGGGTTAAAAAAATTCTATAAAATTTCGGCTTCACTGCCCTCCATTAGGAGAGGCGAAAGTAGATGTCGTTTGGCTTTTCGCGCGGTTTCAAAGCTGGAAGCCATCAGATGGCAATTTCACTCCAGTGGGAGAAAGGAGTTTAGGTGCCGTTTGGCACGGTTTCAAAGCTGATGACGTCGGCTCGCTTCATAGGAGAGTTAATGCTTTCGAATTAAAAAGGGGTTAAAAAAATTCTATAAAATTTCGGCTTCACTGCCCTCCATTAGGAGAGGCGAAAGTAGATGTCGTTTGGCTTTTCGCGCGGTTTCAAAGCTGGAAGCCATCAGATGGCAATTTCACTCCAGTGGGAGAAAGGAGTTTAGGTGCCGTTGGCACGGTTTCAAAGCTGATGACGTCGGCTCGCTTCATAGGAGAGTTAATGCTTTCGAATTAAAAAGGGGTTAAAAAATTCTATAAAATTTCGGCTTCACTGCCCTCCATTAGGAGAGGCGAAAGTAGATGTCGTTTGGCTTTTCGCGCGGTTTCAAAGCTGGAAGCCATCAGATGGCAATTTCACTCCAGTGGGAGAAAGGAGTTAGGTGCCGTTCGGCACGGTTTCAAAGCTGATGACGTCGGCTCGCTTCATAGGAGAGTTAATGCTTTCGAATTAAAAAGGGGTTAAAAAAATTCTATAAAATTTCGGCTTCACTGCCCTCCATTAGGAGAGGCGAAAGTAGATGTCGTTTGGCTTTTCGCGCGGTTTCAAAGCTGGAAGCCATCAGATGGCAATTTCACTCCAGTGGGAGAAAGGAGTTTAGGTGCCGTTCGGCACGGTTTCAAAGCTGATGACGTCGGCTCGCTTCATAGGAGAGTTAATGCTTTCGAATTAAAAAGGGGTTAAAAAAATTCTATAAAATTTCGGCTTCACTGCCCTCCATTAGGAGAGGCGAAAGTAGATGTCGTTTGGCTTTTCGCGCGGTTTCAAAGCTGGAAGCCATCAGATGGCAATTTCACTCCAGTGGGAGAAAGGAGTTTAGGTGCCGTTTGGCACGGTTTCAAAGCTGATGACGTCGGCTCGCTTCATAGGAGAGTTAATGCTTTCGAATTAAAAAGGGGTTAAAAAAATTCTATAAAATTTCGGCTTCACTGCCCTCCATTAGGAGAGGCGAAAGTAGATGTCGTTTGGCTTTTCGCGCGGTTTCAAAGCTGGAAGCCATCAGATGGCAATTTCACTCCAGTGGGAGAAAGGAGTTTAGGTGCCGTTTGGCACGGTTTCAAAGCTGATGACGTCGGCTCGCTTCATAGGAGAGTTAATGCTTTCGAATTAAAAAGGGGTTAAAAAAATTCTATAAAATTTCGGCTTCACTGCCCTCCATTAGGAGAGGCGAAAGTAGATGTCGTTTGGCTTTTCGCGCGGTTTCAAAGCTGGAAGCCATCAGATGGCAATTTCACTCCAGTGGGAGAAAGGAGTTTAGGTGCCGTTTGGCACGGTTTCAAAGCTGATGACGTCGGCTCGCTTCATAGGAGAGTTAATGCTTTCGAATTAAAAAGGGGTTAAAAAAATTCTATAAAATTTCGGCTTCACTGCCCTCCATTAGGAGAGGCGAAAGTAGATGTCGTTTGGCTTTTCGCGCGGTTTCAAAGCTGGAAGCCATCAGATGGCAATTTCACTCCAGTGGGAGAAAGGAGTTTAGGTGCCGTTTGGCACGGTTTCAAAGCTGATGACGTCGGCTCGCTTCATAGGAGAGTTAATGCTTTCGAATTAAAAAGGGGTTAAAAAAATTCTATAAAATTTCGGCTTCACTGCCCTCCATTAGGAGAGGCGAAAGTAGATGTCGTTTGGCTTTTCGCGCGGTTTCAAAGCTGGAAGCCATCAGATGGCAATTTCACTCCAGTGGGAGAAAGGAGTTTAGGTGCCGTTTGGCACGGTTTCAAAGCTGATGACGTCGGCTCGCTTCATAGGAGAGTTAATGCTTTCGAATTAAAAAGGGGTTAAAAAAATTCTATAAAATTTCGGCTTCACTGCCCTCCATTAGGAGAGGCGAAAGTAGATGTCGTTTGGCTTTTCGCGCGGTTTCAAAGCTGGAAGCCATCAGATGGCAATTTCACTCCAGTGGGAGAAAGGAGTTTAGGTGCCGTTTGGCACGGTTTCAAAGCTGATGACGTCGGCTCGCTTCATAGGAGAGTTAATGCTTTCGAATTAAAAAGGGGTTAAAAAAATTCTATAAAATTTCGGCTTCACTGCCCTCCATTAGGAGAGGCGAAAGTAGATGTCGTTTGGCTTTTCGCGCGGTTTCAAAGCTGGAAGCCATCAGATGGCAATTTCACTCCAGTGGGAGAAAGGAGTTTAGGTGCCGTTTGGCACGGTTTCAAAGCTGATGACGTCGGCTCGCTTCATAGGAGAGTTAATGCTTTCGAATTAAAAAGGGGTTAAAAAAATTCTATAAAATTTCGGCTTCACTGCCCTCCATTAGGAGAGGCGAAAGTAGATGTCGTTTGGCTTTTCGCGCGGTTTCAAAGCTGGAAGCCATCAGATGGCAATTTCACTCCAGTGGGAGAAAGGAGTTTAGGTGCCGTTTGGCACGGTTTCAAAGCTGATGACGTCGGCTCGCTTCATAGGAGAGTTAATGCTTTCGAATTAAAAAGGGGTTAAAAAAATTCTATAAAATTTCGGCTTCACTGCCCTCCATTAGGAGAGGCGAAAGTAGATGTCGTTTGGCTTTTCGCGCGGTTTCAAAGCTGGAAGCCATCAGATGGCAATTTCACTCCAGTGGGAGAAAGGAGTTTAGGTGCCGTTTGGCACGGTTTCAAAGCTGATGACGTCGGCTCGCTTCATAGGAGAGTTAATGCTTTCGAATTAAAAAGGGGTTAAAAAATTCTATAAAATTTCGGCTTCACTGCCCTCCATTAGGAGAGGCGAAAGTAGATGTCGTTTGGCTTTTCGCGCGGTTTCAAAGCTGGAAGCCATCAGATGGCAATTTCACTCCAGTGGGAGAAAGGAGTTTAGGTGCCGTTTGGCACGGTTTCAAAGCTGATGACGTCGGCTCGCTTCATAGGAGAGTTAATGCTTTCGAATTAAAAAGGGGTTAAAAAAATTCTATAAAATTTCGGCTTCACTGCCCTCCATTAGGAGAGGCGAAAGTAGATGTCGTTTGGCTTTTCGCGCGGTTTCAAAGCTGGAAGCCATCAGATGGCAATTTCACTCCAGTGGGAGAAAGGAGTTTAGGTGCCGTTCGGCACGGTTTCAAAGCTGATGACGTCGGCTCGCTTCATAGGAGAGTTAATGCTTTCGAATTAAAAAGGGGTTAAAAAATTCTATAAAATTTCGGCTTCACTGCCCTCCATTAGGAGAGGCGAAAGTAGATGTCGTTTGGCTTTTCGCGCGGTTTCAAAGCTGGAAGCCATCAGATGGCAATTTCATCGTGG
>JABSTQ010006804.1:0-28592 GCA_013358835.2 Ixodes persulcatus
TCATTTGCCATGGGCTATGAGGGGCGCGAAATTTCATTTGCCATGGGCGCCGTCATATCTAGTTACGCCACTGTCCCGCCACCCTAAGTTGAAACGGCATTGTATACAAATAAATGCCTACGGCGTCGGCTTGAGGACCCCGTGTAAGCAGCCTCCAGCCTTTAGAGTGCTCGTACCGTTTATCTTTCTTTTATTAGCTTCCCGCCACGAGAAGTCGTACCGCAGGCAGTATGAAGCCCATTAGAGGAAACATCTCCCCCTTCTGGTGCTCGTCGGCTTCTTTCTGTATTCCGCGCTGCGGCGCTGATCCTCAGTGAGGGATGGAGGCGAGGACGAAAGCGGGCTTATGTTTAAGCCAAGGTCGTGGGGAAGTCCGGAGCGTCTTCAGGAGAAGCTCAGACCCAGACTACACTGTACCCAGAGCATTTGCTTCCTCTCTCAGTTGAGAAGAAAAGCAAGTGGTCACCTGGTTGTACAAGCTGCATCCTTCCCCCCCCCCTGGAACGTCTCCTCCTGGTACGTCCCCTCCGCACTTCCCTTGGCAATGAGCACACCGTGCCAATAATATACCTTTAGTGAGCCCGTGTGCGACAGCATCTCAAAGCGAGCCAAAAAAGACATGCCAAAAGACAAGCCCAGAACCACGAAGAAACCATCAAACGAAAAGTGATGAAAAGGCGGCCGCTAGAGAGGAAGGATTGCTTGGCGTCTGCGTTTGGGAGCTTACAGGGCACAAATGTTTCACAGACAACCTCCAAAGAGAGAGAGGGAGACAGAGAGAGAGAGAGAGAAAGGGGACTAGATATGTTGAAGGTATTTTCCCCCCGTGCTCGACGTGCTGGCCTTGTTTGGAAGTGTGCCTGCAGTCGAGGACCCTGATATTTGGTGCGCCTCCCCACTGTCTCTCCACTTCGAAACTCCTGGCGCCGTCCCTGTCGGGAAGACGTACCGTGACCTTGACGGAGATAAACCCCACTTTGGAAGCGCCCAGCAGGCGCGTCCACCCACCGCTGTTTTAATCTTTTGTCCCTCGCGTCGATAGCTTACGTTTTTTGTTCGAGCTGACGAAGAACCCCGGGAGGGGGGGGGGGGGGGTTGCCTGGCGAGGCGTTTGGGGGGGGCGATCGCCCCCACCGCCCCCCCCTTGGATCCGCCACTGATCATGCCAAAAGTAAGGTTGGGTTATGTTTCGGCAGTTCTCTGGGGATAAGGAGTAGTAAATTTGTTTGCACGAAATGCTCGATTATTGTGCAATGGCTAGACCAGGCAGATGTCTGCCGCAAACTTGTGCATTTGCCGAAAGAAAGGAAGTTGAACTGAAGGCGGAGGACTAGCGCAGAAAAGTGTGATGTCAGATTGGAAGTCACTGGGGTTGTTTCAGTTTTACTATGTGTCCAGAGTTTTCTTACTTACTAAATGAACATGTTTTCAGTGTCTTGAAGGTCATAAAATTAATGTCAATTGGCTATTAATAATACTTTATGAATGAAAATGTTTTTCAGGCGACTCAGTTACGTCTCAAACATACAGAGCACCGTGACCTCATTGCACAGGTACAGGCAAAGCAAGCTGGAAAAGACCTGTGCTTTGTCTAGTTTTCCCGTGGAAAACTACCGGAGATTGAATTGCAATAATTGTTTCTTGATTGCACGAGGTGCAGTTAAAAAGTTCCGAGACTAGTTTTGTTGTGCGAAGAGAAAGGGCAGCACGATAATGTGCACACAGCAGTCGAAGACCTTTACTTGTTACTATGCCAATGGGCATCGTAAACACGATGCCAATGGGCATCGTGTTTGTGACCACGTGCACAAACACAATGGCGATTTCAGTATGGACTGCAAACCAAGGCAAGAGCCAACATAAATTCTGCATCAAACTGGGCAAATATAAAGCAGAAACCTTTGAAATGATTCAGCATGCTTATGGAAAAAAAGCAGCGAGTCCTGCAAGGTGTTTTGAGTGGCGCTTCAAGAATGGCAGTATGCCACTGAAAAATGGAGAAAGGTCGTGGAAGGTTGCCCTAGCTTGCTTGGTATTCTAGTGATGTTTTTCAATCCTCGATGCGGCACTCAAAACACCTTGCATGACTCGTGCTTTTTCCCGTAAGCCTGCTGAATCATTTCAGAGGTTTCTGCTCTAAATTTGCCCAGTTTGATGCAGAATCGAAGTGTGCTCTCGGTCAGGTTTCCAGTCCACGCTGAAATCGCCATTCTGCTCATGCATGTGGTCACAAAAACTCGCGTAGCGCAGTTCCCATCGTTCACAGAATGACACCCATTGGCATAATGATGCATGGAAGTCCCTGTCTTCGACTGCTGCATGTGCATCGTCGTGCTGCACTTTTTTGCGCTAGAAAGTAGGTCTCGTAACTTTTCGATTGCACCCGGAATGTCCCTTGTGGGCTTAGTGTCGCAACATACATAGAAATTTGACAGTTGCAACGATACACGGAGGTTTCTATAAATATCTAAGCATGCGCAAGTGCCTCGTGCTTTTAAAAACAGAAGTCGCGCTTTAGAAGAGGCTATTCTGCACGTATCTTCTCGTTTGCACTTCACGCCTAATTGCTGCCAGAAATGTTTTGTAGTTGAAATATGGCAGCAGTTACTAACAGTGTTGCCAGCTTGAAAATAGAAAAACCCACAGTAGGAATTTGGAAAAACTCCTAAAGTTGGGTTGCGGAGCAAAGTTGATTTTTAACAAAATTAATTGCTCTAATAAGTCTAAAAATGGTGCAATGAATAAAATAATCCTTAGAAGGAAGCTACGTCGTTTGACTCGGATTGGTTCAAAAGCACCGTTTCTTCCTCCGACAAGCAAATCTTGTAAGAGCTACTTCAGGCAGCTCACGAATAATGCGCAGAACTGCCTTTTTTCTCGCTTTGACGAGTCAATACTCATTTTCACCCGAAGAAAGAAAAGCAAGTTTTGCACATTGTTCGTACGCCGCTCGAAGTAGTTTTTGCAAGATTTGGTTGTCAGAGGAAGAGCGATCTTCTTGGCGTTTAAACGTGTTTGTCTCGATAAGATAACATAAATCAAATCTAGACTGTACCTACATATATCTTAATTTTCCACATGAAGATGGAAGTTAGAAATGCTCCGCGAGGAGCCGGGCTTTCTTTTACTACGCTTCTTGAGGTGAAAACAAATGTATTTTGAACTGTGGCTGCCCGACGTGAAGGTTCGTGTTCCTGTAATCTAATCCAGTGCAGTTCAGCTGGACGCGGTGGAGGTTCCGAATCTGTTTGGTCTCTCTTGGCTACCGGGAAAGTCTTTGTTTCTTCTTTTCCCTACCGCGGTTCCGCACTTAATCTGCTCTCGAGCTAATCCGACGTATTGCCCACTTTCAGGTGCGGAGGCCGTCGGTGTACCTGCCCACGAAGGATCATCCCTCGGATCAAGGTAAACTCAGCCAAACCTCAAGGGGACAGACGGCTTTTCGAGGTTGGGCCGTAAAGTAATGAACTAAAAGTGCCAGGTGTTTGGGAGAAAAGAGAACAATGTTTCTCTCGTTGCAAAAATGGACGACGGAGAATGAGCCAAATGCTCATTCTCCGCCCAAACGTAGCGCTTGTGGTTGGGACCAGATGCCAGAGTTTCCAAACTCTGCCTTCTCAGATTCGGGCGTTGTGAGCTATTTGTGAAAATTTTTAGGGAGGGGGTAGAAGGGGGGTGGGGGGCGCATTTCCAATGGCAGATGCCATTCATCTTCGTGTATTATTTTCTCTTATTTAGGTGGAGGCTGAACAATTGATGGGGCTTAATTTTACGTCGAGAAAAATGCAATTCTCTTTCTCCCGAGCACCCGGTATTTAGGTTACCGTAATTTGTTGTACCGTATTTTCCGATCTAAGTCCGCAACCAGTGTATAGTCCGCAAGTTGCGCATAGTCCAGACTTGGAACTTAATCCGAACGTAAAAATGATCTTACGCCGTACACCTTGACAAATGCCTGTTGTATTAGCTCACAAAGAAGCTTGTATCACGCATAAATCAGCATTTATAATTAAACTTGGGAAGAGACCAAAAAAGGACGGACAACCCTCGAGTATAATTATCCCTACCAACCCACTCGTTCTGTCCTTACAGCATTTATATGCTCTTATTTATAAAATCTTTCACGTCTTGACACAGTGAAGCATCCAGAAAAAAAAAAAAAAAAAATCCTCGCATAGTCCACACGTGTGGATTGTCCGCACCGAGAAAAATTTCAACTTTTAAACGTGTATTTTCTGCGGACTATTGTCCAGAAAATACTGTAATTTCGGTACTTCAATATACACTCTGAGTTAGGTTGAGTAATGAAGTCAGTTTTGTGTTTGATGTCAGCTTTTGCTTAGCTCTTTCTGAAAGTGGCTTTTACAGCTCTGCTGGTAAGGAAGGAGGGTTGTGTTCTATGGAGGCTGCCTTGTTGTCCATTTTACAGACCCTGTGACCAGCATGTTCATAAGCTACGCTCTACTTTCTTTACAAAATGTTGCCACGATTAAGCTCTCAATGCCTTAAATATATATATTTTGTATTAAGAACTGGAAATATTGTCCCTTGGTTGAAGCACGTATATTCCGAGAAACAATTTTGTTCTACCCAGGATTCCTAATTTTTAGTGGCGTTCAAATACTAAGCACTTGACTGCTACTGAAATTTGAATATTTACAACTCGAGGAAAATTGAATGTAAGAGGTTCTAGAATATTTGAAACTGAGTTCAGGTTGAATCGAGTAAGGTATCTCAATTCCTCGTAAAAAGAGATGAAATGATGACAATAGTATAGCACTTTTTAGTAAGCTCACTCGTCATAAGACTTTGATATGTTCTACATATTGTATATACTATGACTAGAAACCACGTGCAGAGCAGTGAGCACGAGCCAGCCATCGCCTGTTTTTCCTTTCTTCCTCTCGCAGTAGCGATACCCAAAACAACCTGTGTTCTGAAATGTTTTCTGGAAGGTTTTGGGCACTCATTTCTATGCTACAAAAGTTTGGGTTTCCTCAATACTATGCTGCTTTGCGCAGCCTCTTGTTGAGCCAACTAAAAACAGCGAGACTGTAAAATAGCTAACATGGCACGTTTTTAACGCAGAATCTGTTTTAGGACTGGCTTCCAATCCTAGAGCATCGGGAAATGTAACAAAAATATGATAATACGGTCAGTTGTCTCTACAGAAGACTGTCTCCAGGCAGGAGTCAAACCTCTGACCTTTTGCTCAGCGAGCCGATGACTTATTCCCTGCCACGGTGTGAGATATGTATGGATGTGGATACTGTGCGCATCGCAGCAGCCGGACAAGTCCTTTTCTCACCTTGGTTGCAAGCAGTGCCCCCAGATGGCTCTTCGACAATGGGCTAGGGGTCATGGGCCCGGTTTCCCGTGCTTCTTTCTGGGAGACATGCTCGTTTCTAAAGTTGTTTTCTGCATCTGCTACGTCATGTAGAACTTGGTACTTGTGCTATGCGTGTTGCTTAGACACAGCTTCATCAGTGACCCTAGTTTTGTGCCTCGACGGCGGCAAGAACTGTTCTATGATTGCGTTGAAGCAAGGAGATCTCTGGTGCAGTGTTCAAACCAGCGTCGTCGAGGTCAGAGCAGACGCACCGCGCAGGGTGCTCAGACGCATAGCTGCCATGGCAAAAAGACTCTTTTTTTTCCCTGATTGCGCCGTCTGGCCGGTGGAGACGCTGTTGGAATAGGCTACTGGGGCACGCACCAACAAAACCTTATCTGGTCGAACGCGTTGCCGCGTTCTCCGTGCTGTGTCCACGCTGACATACGAGGTGTTTGATGTCAATTTGAACAGAATTTTTAGAAAACAGTGTGAGGCTTAAGCGAGGGCTATTTTCACAATGTTTTAATCAGGCTTGGCGGACGTTAAATGAAGGAATAATCGTTGTGGTGAGTTGGCTAATTAACTAATGTTTGTTAATTAAATTTTCATTTATTGGTTCCAGGGGTCATGTTAGAATTGTAGTATTGACTGCAATTACTATTAGAGGCCAGACCGTTTTAAGGAATTTGAACATCACTCTTCTGAGCATCATTGTGGGCAGGGCTCGCGATTTTATTTATTTTTATTTTTTATTTGAACATACTATCAGTCCCTTACGGGACCAAGATAGGGGTGGGGTACAATGAACAGCCCAAAAATCACAGTCTGCGCTGTCCCGCGCCGACACAACCACAAGAGAAGCAACAGCGCAACAAAAGCAACGATAGTAAAATAATAGTAACCCAACAAACAGCCTTAGGCGCTACCAAATAAGCGATGCGAACTCCAAATGGCCGCGTGCATCAACAACACTTTCTGGCAACTGGTTCCAATCCCTCGCTGTCTGCAAGAAAAACGAGTATCTAAAACATTCCTTATTAAACCTTCTTTCTTTCACATGCCGTCCATGCTTATTCCTGGTTACACGTGACGTGTCTTCATCTATACAGTCAAACCTCAATGTAATGAACTTCTATGTAACGAAACCCCCGGTGTAACGAAGTACATAACTTTTTCTAACTGCAAGTGTATGCACGCCATGTATTTTTGACCTCTATGTAACGAAGACCCGTTTGCCGAAATTGCGATGTAACGAAGTTTCATGGACAATTTGTCACAAACTTTTGGGTCCCGAAGGAGATTTTGGGAAGCACATGCGCTGAAATGGGCCCCCGATAAAGCTCAAAGGGGGAAACGGGCCTGGCGAGTGTGGTGTACAGAACGGCTACTAGAGGACACTAGAACCGCCCTCGTTTTGTCCGTCAGCTTCGTTCGCGCTGCCTAGTTCGTTTCGAGGCCAAACTAAAAGCGTGCGTTTCTCATTGTCCTGGGCGATGGAGCCTCGAAGGCGATGAGCCGCCCCTGACAACGTCGACGGCTTTCTATACGCCCACTCTGCAGTCATTGCAACTGGGGAGGTGACCGACGAGGCGATAACTAGCTATGTTCGCGGGAACTTGCCAGACTGGGACGACATGGAGCATGAAGAGCAAGACACCTGCGATGGGCCCAGTGACTGTGAAGTGGTGGACGCGATCGATGTCTTGAGGCGGTTCGCGATCACGCAGCAAGACGAAGACGCAATGCAGGCCGTCTGGCTATGCAAACATCGTGTGATGCCAATAATAATGCCCAGAGTGGCCTGGAAAAAGGTGACGGACTACTTTCAACCGAAATAAAGGCATCCTCGGTGAGTTTTGTGCACCCGAGAAACATTTGTGGGAACTTTCTTTAACGTTAGCCTCGAATTTCTATGTAGCGAAATTTCAATGTAACGAAGTAAATTCCGAATTTTACCGACTTGGTTACATCGAGGTTTGACTGTATATCGATGCTTGTTAACAAGAACCAAAGTATTGATAATACTGTAAAAAAGCTTTAAGCTTTTTGTTTTCTGCAGAGTTGAAGCAGTGGTAAACGGGCTCTGTCACAAAGGGGGGAAACCGAATCCTGTCTTCGGTAATGGGAGTAAAGAAAACGCAATGCACGTCGCTGTACACTTTCCAGTTTTAACTGCAATTTTTTCACATACGGGTCCCAGACTTCGCATGCATATTCTAGCATGGGGCAAACTAACACATCTTGTATGCAATCAGCTTCGTCTCTTTGAGGCAAGTTTGAGGGTGCTCCGGATAAATCCTAACCTTTTATTAGCTTTACCGATAACATTATCAATGTGGTTTGTCCATCTTAAGTCTGCAGTTATTGTGACGCAGATACTTATATTCAGTCACGTTAGTCAAGGTAACACCCTGGAGTGTGTAGCTAAACTATAAACGCTGACTTTTATGAGTTATGGTCATACATACGGTTTTTTGTGTATTTAGCGACATTTGCCATTTTGCACACCAGTCGTTTATTTTAGACAAATAGTCGTTTAGCCCTACTTGATTGGCGACAGACTTCACTTCAGTGTAGATAATACAATCGTCTGCAAACAATCTGGCTTGGATAGATGAATCAACTATAAGGTCGTTAATATACAGAAGAAACAAAAAGGGCCCAAGTACCGAGCCCTGAGGCACACCCGGCTCGACATCACATATGTCAGACCTGTGTTCGTCAATACTTACAAATTGTTCGCGATTTGTGAGAAATGCCTCAATCCAGTCAACAACGTTACTATTTCCTAAGAGACATTTCAATTTAATTAGCAGTTTTTTATGGCTGACCTTATCGAATGCTTTTCTGAAGTCTAAATAAATTATATCTACCTGTCCTTTTCTATCAAGAACTTCACTTAGATAATGCACCGTCTCTACAAGCTGGGTCACTGTCGATAGGCCCTCACGAAACCCGCGTTGGCATTCGCTCAGAAACTTATTACAAGAAAGAAACTGTCTGACATGTTCTAGAATTTTGCATGGCATTGACGTTAAGGCAATGGGTCTATAGTTAGAAACAGATGTAGCATCACCCCCCTTCGGTATAGGAATTATTTAGTCATCTTCCAATTCTCTGGAAGAGTTCCCGTTGAAAGTGATTTTTCAAAGATTACGAAAAGGTACCTGGCCATCCACTCCGCGTATCTCTTTAGAAAGGCATTGCGAATTTCGTCAGGGCCCATCAACTTGGAAGTCGATGGGCCCTGACGGATGCTCTTTGGATGCTCTTTTATAGCAGAATTTTTAAATCTGGCAAAAAGGCACGCAAATTAATAGATTAATATCTAAAAAGAAACCTTTTTGCGAATTCTTTAAAACGGTTACTTCTCCATCCAACAACTAAAAAGTTAATTAACTTACTATTTTTGTTCATTATTTAACTTACCACATTAGGTAAGCGAAGCAATTCGTAACTCTGCATGCTTTGCTCCACGACGCCTGCTTTGTCACCAAGTCAAACACGTCTCGTTCTCCCTCTATGTCTTTTGGAGACTACAGTATTCACGGTGGAAGCCCCAGGTTCCTTCGCCATGTCGATCCGTTTTTGCTTCGGGTCCCGGTCGACCACAGGGAGGCTGTTTAGCTTTTTCTTGAAAGACGGGGTTTCTGCTTTCGCGATGCCATTACAGTCCTAAACGCCACAACTATTCAATTAAACTAGCAGAGGGGCCGATAAAGCAGCGGACCAACGACCCTGGTGCTACGTGCAAAACGTGCCACTTAAAATAAAAATTGCGACGCTGCGAGAAAAAAACAACATTACTGTAACTTTTTTAGAGATGAGGCATTTCTGCAGATGGAAATCGTATCGTAAAATCAAGAGCGAATCGGATGGAAATAACAAACAAGCTAACTTTCGATGTACACTAAAAATAAGTTGAAAAAATGCCGGTTTAGGTCATGTTTTCCTGCCAAACTTATTATCGTGGCGAGGCACATTGAGGCAAAGATCGTAGTTCCCAGTCAGCAATGTTTGGTGATATCCCGCCATAGCTAACTGGCCGCATTTACGCCGGAATCATCGTAGATCCGAGCACCATAATTACTAGGAGTAGGCTATCTTTCGGCGTTTAAAAGAATATAGCAAATCGAGTTAAAAATACGGGGCCAGTTATCTTTCGGGTGTGAGGCATCTCCCGCGATGCTACGGGAATTCATTTTTTTTGTTTTAAAGCGTCACACTTAAAGCGCTTGCTGGAATTACCGAGAGTAACTCTCAATCACGTGTCTGTCTGGGAACTACTTAAAAATAAGCTCGCGAATTTACCGCTTCTGGCCCTGACCGCACTAACGCCGTAAAATTTACTCCATCTCGTGGACGCGGGTAGGGTGAAATGTGCCTGCGTCCAGCTTTGCTCTGTTTGTTTTCACTTTATGAATTCACTTTATGGAACACATCCTGAGCTCCCCGTCGACACCTCGCTTGCACCGCGATCCACGCCTTCCCGATCGAGGCAGAAATGCGCGGATCAGATTTACAGCCGAGGCAATTGATCGCCGTTCTCTCGCTATGGAGCAATAATCAAGCGTGCCGACGTACGTAGCGCGAGGACATCACTCGCATCGATCACAACCGTCGGCGGAAACTTGGGCGTTTGTGCTGCTTCGATGGTCGAACAGCTCTTTTGTACATTTGCAGCAATGGTTCATTTACTCGATACTATCGTCATAACTTTATCCTGCGTGGTACCGCCCAAGAAGTTGGCAGGGTAGCCTTCGGGACTGTGACGGAAATGGTGCCGTAAAATAATGAAACTGAAACGCAGCGAGCGACTACAGATCGAGCGCTCGACGAGCGTTCCGCATTTGCAAGAGGAGAGTTCCGTCGGCTGCTCGCCAAACAACGTATCATCCGAGCAAAAAATTATGAAATGTGGAACATACTTCCCGGAAAATGGTGTTATCTGGGAAAGTATGGGTTGGTAAAAAGAAGGGTGCGAGTGTAGGACATTTCTCGTGGCCAGGATTGCTGATGCAGTGTAAGCCGGGAAATTGTATCATCCTGGGACATATCAATAAGGTTCTACCGTGCCGTGTCCTCTGCTGTAGCGCTGCGGCTTCAGGAGGACAGTTATAGTTAGGGTGCATGAGGTGCATTCATAAAGTTTCTATTACCGGCACCGAAATTTAAAAAAAGGGGCACAGAACAGGCATTAACTCGAGTGTGCCCCTCTAGTTTTTGCACTCTATGAACAGTGCACGCTATCCGACGAGACTTTCTGCGCTCTTGGTTCCACGGCTGCCGACCTTCTGCAGAAAGACCTCCGGAATCGAGCAGCCGCCGAAATGTTGCAGCTGTGCAAGGGCGACCTCGAGAACTTTTTCGACCGCCTTATCTGAATGAACAGCGTTGGGTTCATCACTACGATTCAGAGGCGAAATTACGAATCAAACAGTGGCAGCGTGTGAACTCACCGGCACCGAAAAGGTTGGGACTGTGCCGTCGTCGAGAAAGGTCGTGCCAAGCGTGTTTTGGGAGTGCCGTGGTACATCTATCATTCTCATTAATATTCTGCCCCATGTGAACGTGCCAAAGTTACTTTGTGCTTTGATTTATGCTTGTCTATAAGTCACAATTATTTTCTGTCATAATACTCAGCAAATATCGAATTTAAAACGAGAGTATGCGTACCTTAAATTTAAAATATTTTTTCTAATTTAAAACTATGTATATAAATGCTATTTTAGGTTTATTTATTTAGTATTTCCTCATTTATATTGGCCCTCGAGGCTGCGACAGATCGCCAATCCTGCCGGTTGGTCAAAATGTTTGGAGACCCTAGCTGTGGACGTAGACCCTGCGATTCATTCGAATATGTTTGCTCTTGCGCAGTGATCACCACCGAGAAGACCAACATTCTTCTGAGGTACCTTCACCAACAGTGGGACAAAAAGGTGAGGCTTTGCGTGGTGTACCCTGTTTCACCTTACGGTCGACCACAACGGACGCTTCGAGGAATCTCAACCAGTCTGGAACTCTGAACGTATCGTGTCTCCCCTGCCCCCCCAAAGGCTTCATGATGCTCACTCTGCATTGTATTGGCTTGGATTGCTCGTAGCGTCCTCTGTGATCTGTCGTAAATGGGTGTTCATACTCCATTGTTGACGAAAGCAACGAGCGCCGGCGCAGACGGGCAGTGCCACGTCGCGCCGAGAAGCATACGAACGGCCGTGTATACAGTCCTGTGTGGTCCAGCATGCCCCGACAAACTGCCCACTTTGCGCATGCCCGTCTCCGTGGCAATCGCATCGTCTCTACACCATATTTCCGCTTCCCAGCGACACAGTTTGAGCGAGTCGGCCGACGGGGCACGAGAGAGCGCACGTCGGAGCAGTTCTCCGCTCGTTTGAAAGGGCCCACCTTCCCCGGCTTCCTAGGTAGGGATTTCGCGAGTCATTGTTTGCTGGTGGCCCATGCCCGCTGCCAACCGTTCCTCTCGCCTTGGCGTGCACGGTACACCCGGCCGGCAAAGCCGAGTCCCGGTCCGTCGCGCACGACCCTGGCGGGGGTTGACTCGAAATAGTAGGTTGACTCGCGCGGTGATGTTAGACATATTTCTGGACAGGTCTGCACCCGTAATCTTGTGCGGCTCGAGGGTATGTCGTCCATACAAGTACAGTAGAATCTTGATGATTCGAATCTCGAGGGATCGCAGAAAATATTCGTATAATCCGAAATTCGTATGAGCGAAAAACAAGTGACATAAGTACGTGAAAGCAAAGCAGGGGCTACTTGCCGTTTCTTGGACACACTCCCGGCCAAAGAAGTCAGTAATGCTCTTCTGAGTCTTCTTTTTTTTTCAATATCACCCAGGAGGCAGTTTTGGAACGTGCCAAAACGTGCGCACATGTTGATAGAGCTCACTATGCGCCCCAGCACGTCGAGGGCATGCAGTGTTTCAGCTTACGCTGGACAAGCGAGGTAGGATGAGGGATATCTTCCCGAAAGTTCGTTGATGAAAATTGCGCGGAGTTCAACAGACGTGCACGTGCGTGTGCAAACAAAGAAAGCTGCTCGTTGATTTTCACGTCATCAACGCCGATTCCAAATGTCGTCTCTCGTGTTCACTCGAGTGACTGAGAGTTTCTAAAACCCGTATATCACGTGACAATAAAAATAAAGCAGCAACCCTGGAGTAGGTGGATGGGAGCTACTCCAGCAATCCGAATTCGGATCACGTGACAACACAGATAGTGCTACAACGGTGGACGGGGGTACGTTTTCGAGTTTTGGAACGCAGTCGCGGTTATTGTGATTGCGGCGCATATGTAGAAAGAACGTCGAGAAAAATAACACAAAAACGGCGGCTACGGTTATCGGAGCCGAGTGACGCCGCCCTAAAGGATCTGTAAACGTTGTCGATCATTGTTCGTATCATCCACCGCAGCCCGATGAAGCATTCATACCATCCCGAAATGTAATACATTAGTCTTAAGGGACTTTGACCGGGGATTTTGAAAAATTTGTATCGTCCCGAAATTCGGATAAACCGTGATCGTATCATTGAGATTCTACTGTATCATTTTGTCGATCGTAACGGGGGGTTAGCGCATCCTCGGAGCAGTCGACGTCCACGCTCGCCCAGTCGATCGTGCAAACGGTAAAAATGCGCACAGATGTGGCAACACGATAATGGCGCACGGCAAGAACAGCAGGTTCAGATGGCAGAAATGAGCCTCTCGCACACTCTGACCGGCCCCGACATCCAGATTCCCGAATGGGGCGCTCGCGCGAAGGCTTCTTGGACAGCCATTGTCGTCGGTCCGCACCCGTCGACGACGCAAATAGAGCATGCTCTATTCAGTCGTGTGACGCTTGCTGGGCTACGCTGGGCTACGTTTTGTTGTGTAAGACCACGGAGTATAGACCCCGGTTCACAGCCGGCGTTGGCCAACGTGACGGGTCGACGTTACGACGGTGTATAAACGGCCCTTAAGGCGAAAGAGATTGTGGGTTGTGGTCTTCACGTGGCATCTACGAGTTGTCTCTCGACAAGTTTACAGCGACCAGCATTTAATGTTTTAATTTACACCCCCCCTCACCACACACACGCGCGCATGCACGCACGCGTGCACACACACACGCACACACACACGCGCACACACACACACGCACGCACGCACGCGCACACACACACACACACACACACACACACACACACACACACACACACACACACACACACACACACACACACACACACACACACACACAAACTCTCTCTCTTACTAATCCCATGAAGTGAGGTTTGACTGTAGGGTAACGTCAATTTCAAGGTGTCACCCACACAGACCGCAAACACCTTATCATGAGGTCTCGCAGTTCATAGATATAGACCGCAATACGCGGGTATTTCGTCGGTGAGCATCGTGTGTTGTAAGAATTGCTACAACCTTGCGTGGTAACGTCTGGAAGCCAGTTGGACAGTTACTGAATGCATTCGTGGCAACAGATGGCGTTGCAAAAGCCGTTGCGCCTTCGCAATCGTGGCGGTTGGGCGTACGAATTTTGAAAAATGCGCAAGGGAGTGCAGGTGTCATCTTCGTCCCTGTGGTAAGAGCGGCTGGCTGATCGTCAGTTGTCTGAGGTCAGCAACGATGTTTGTGTACAGATATTGGCGTTGCGAGGGTATCCCTAGCTCGTGGCCGGGCCTTCCCGACGTGCATTCTGTATCTCGGGATCCACTTCCTCTTTGCCGGGATGTCCGCTTCCGTATAACCAGTTTTGAACTAGCATGCCGCAAACCTCTTGGAGTTCCAGTTCGAAAGGTTTAGAAAATTCCTAACCTCGCTAATTTTTTAATTTGGAAAGTCTGCATCTTTAGAACTCCGCTGTGGTTCAAATCGAAAAATTTGAAAATGTCAAGGCTTCCAACAGTTTGAGTTCGAAGATTTCAAATTTTTGGACGAATCTAGTTTGAAAAATTGAACATTTCAAATTTCTTTAAGATGCGAGCTCGAACAATTCGAAGATCTTGAATTTTTTCGAGGTACAACTTAGAAAAGATAGAAATTTCTTATTTTAAGGTGCAAGTCTAAATTTCACGGAGAGAGATTGAATTCTACAGTTTCGAACTAAGATTTATGGCTTCATTTCTACAAAAATCTACAGATTTTACCAAAAACACTGCGCATTTCTCTTCTGCCGTAAATATACTTTTTCCTTCTCGGTGCTGTGGTACTGACGGTACTACCTGTATTATTCTTTATTTGTTGCCACTTACGAAACAAGCGTCAAACCAGTCAAACGGTTCATCGAAAAGCCTTCATGCAGTTAGGTGAACACACTTGCTGGTTCTTCGCAAACTAGTAGCAATCCGATCAAACGTCACCTAAATGCAATGTTGGCACGAGACAACTAAACAAAAATCATGAGCCATTTTATTCTGCGAAGGTGGATGACCAGCGAAGCTGCTTAGCACACGACGCAGACACGAAACACAATTTTGAACAAAGATACAAGCACGTTTATTTTCTTGATCGGCGGTCATCGTGACGAAAGGTACAGGTCTATCGCCGCCCTAAGGAGCCAGAGGAAACTAGACACGTGCGACGGGATCGCCACCCTGGAAGAGCGGAAGGAAAGGAAACTAGACACTCAAGCGGCTTGGAACGATGAGAAAGAGGGGGCGATGTGAGCTTAGACATGGCCGACGCGGGTCGCACAGCGGCAAATCTTTGAGAAACCTTTATTGTCTACCTGAGAGTCTACTGATCTTGAAAATGGTGCCTATTGACAACTAATTTACTGAATAGACCTATCGCTATATTACCCGATCATCAAGGAGAATGCAGGGAATGGTGTTGTACGTGCCGCACATGCCGGCGTCTGCAGCAGTAACTGTTCTAAAGCAAAAGCCTAAAAGGAATAGCTCCTTGCTTGCGCGTTTGTCAATGCTTTATTTTTGTTTTATTACTTGGAATCTTTTATACGGGGAAGGCGTGCGGCAGTGCGAGCGTAGAGTTTTTGTTGATGCACATGAAACATCCGCGAAACCCTAACAATAAACAGCTTCGCTGTATTACGGACACAGGCAGAGCACTTGTCATGAGTCAAAGTTGAGAACGTGATGCAACGAGACTAGATTAGGGGACCCCGTGACCCCCGAAAATTCAGCTGATGAGGTCACGGCCGGCTGTCGTCGGGCTAACCACATTGCTGCTGCCTGGAACTTTACTTTTTCGATCAATGGAGATATTAGCCGCTCTAAAATGCAGCCGGTTAATAATGATAGTGAAGTAAGCACCGATCCAGCGTTGACTGTAGTGAATTTACGTTGCGCTCCCCGCACCCCTTTCATAGAGTCGTTGAAATTGGCTGACTGGCTAGAAGAAGAAACAAAAACGACTAAGGCTATGCAGGTGTTCCTAGCAATGTGCCTCGGTTGAATTTCAAGCCTGCAGATCAGGGATCTGTTGGCCCACAGGTTACCTTGGCACAACCTATGGAGTTGTGCGCGAGAGGTGTTGTGCGGAAGTCGAAAGAAAGGGGTGCTAGGTACGATGCTGAGGCCAGCCCAAAGTGATCATTCGGCACTTTAACGCTTTTAATGCGAGTCGTTTGTGGCACGATCGGCGAAGTAAAACTCCAGCGCAATTTGCGCTCCACTTGACGCATTGGTATCTTGCGTTATTTATAGTTGTTGCCTCGACCCTGTGGGGGTAAACTTAAATCGAACTTGGCCCAACTTTTGTTACGAAGTTCGAAGTCCATCAGACTTGAACTTAGCAAGCTCAAAGGTTAGAAAATCGTGGAATCTCATAGCACGATAAGTTTGAAAGTTTGAAAATTGTCAAACTTTATGGCTTGGATAAATTAAAAAGTTTGAAATCAATCAAATATTCTAGCGCCAAAAATCCAACGTTTTGGATTTTTGCGTGATCTGGACAATGAGGCAGCCATTTGTTATTCCAGTGGAGCTTGAAGTATACTGGTTGACCTCGCAGACCCATGGCTCGGCGACGAGGCGCAAAGTGTGCGACGTGCTCCTTTTCTCGTTTCCTTTATAGCTCTGGTTAGTTGCCGATACTTTACGACCCTTTGCCTCGTGTCCTATTTCTCGTTTGGTCCATCATCTGGACAATGAGGCAGCCATTTGTTATTCCAGTGGAGCTTGAAGTATACTGGTTGACCTCGCAGACCCATCGCTCGGCGACGAGGCGCAAAGTGTGCGACGTGCTCCTTTTCTCGTTTCCTTTATAGCTCTGGTTAGTTGCCGATACTTTACGACCCTTTGCCTCGTGTCCTATTTCTCGTTTGGTCCATCATCTGGACAATGAGGCAGCCATTTGTTATTCCAGTGGAGCTTGAAGTATACTGGTTGACCTCGCAGACCCATGGCTCGGCGACGAGGCGCAAAGTGTGCGACGTGCTCCTTTTCTCGTTTCCTTTATAGCTCTGGTTAGTTGCCGATACTTTACGACCCTTTGCCTCGTGTCCTATTTCTCGTTTGGTCCATCATCTGGACAATGAGGCAGCCATTTGTTATTCCAGTGGAGCTTGAAGTATACTGGTTGACCTCGCAGACCCATGGCTCGGCGACGAGGCGCAAAGTGTGCGACGTGCTCCTTTTCTCGTTTCCTTTATAGCTCTGGTTAGTTGCCGATACTTTACGACCCTTTGCCTCGTGTCCTATTTCTCGTTTGGTCCATCATCTGGACAATGAGGCAGCCATTTGTTATTCCAGTGGAGCTTGAAGTATACTGGTTGACCTCGCAGACCCATGGCTCGGCGACGAGGCGCAAAGTGTGCGACGTGCTCCTTTTCTCGTTTCCTTTATAGCTCTGGTTAGTTGCCGATACTTTACGACCCTTTGCCTCGTGTCCTATTTCTCGTTTGGTCCATCATCTGGACAATGAGGCAGCCATTTGTTATTCCAGTGGAGCTTGAAGTATACTGGTTGACCTCGCAGACCCATGGCTCGGCGACGAGGCGCAAAGTGTGCGACGTGCTCCTTTTCTCGTTTCCTTTATAGCTCTGGTTAGTTGCCGATACTTTACGACCCTTTGCCTCGTGTCCTATTTCTCGTTTGGTCCATCATCTGGACAATGAGGCAGCCATTTGTTATTCCAGTGGAGCTTGAAGTATACTGGTTGACCTCGCAGACCCATGGCTCGGCGACGAGGCGCAAAGTGTGCGACGTGCTCCTTTTCTCGTTTCCTTTATAGCTCTGGTTAGTTGCCGATACTTTACGACCCTTTGCCTCGTGTCCTATTTCTCGTTTGGTCCATCATCTGGACAATGAGGCAGCCATTTGTTATTCCAGTGGAGCTTGAAGTATACTGGTTGACCTCGCAGACCCATGGCTCGGCGACGAGGCGCAAAGTGTGCGACGTGCTCCTTTTCTCGTTTCCTTTATAGCTCTGGTTAGTTGCCGATACTTTACGACCCTTTGCCTCGTGTCCTATTTCTCGTTTGGTCCATCATCTGGACAATGAGGCAGCCATTTGTTATTCCAGTGGAGCTTGAAGTATACTGGTTGACCTCGCAGACCCATGGCTCGGCGACGAGGCGCAAAGTGTGCGACGTGCTCCTTTTCTCGTTTCCTTTATAGCTCTGGTTAGTTGCCGATACTTTACGACCCTTTGCCTCGTGTCCTATTTCTCGTTTGGTCCATCATCTGGACAATGAGGCAGCCATTTGTTATTCCAGTGGAGCTTGAAGTATACTGGTTGACCTCGCAGACCCATGGCTCGGCGACGAGGCGCAAAGTGTGCGACGTGCTCCTTTTCTCGTTTCCTTTATAGCTCTGGTTAGTTGCCGATACTTTACGACCCTTTGCCTCGTGTCCTATTTCTCGTTTGGTCCATCATCTGGACAATGAGGCAGCCATTTGTTATTCCAGTGGAGCTTGAAGTATACTGGTTGACCTCGCAGACCCATGGCTCGGCGACGAGGCGCAAAGTGTGCGACGTGCTCCTTTTCTCGTTTCCTTTATAGCTCTGGTTAGTTGCCGATACTTTACGACCCTTTGCCTCGTGTCCTATTTCTCGTTTGGTCCATCATCTGGACAATGAGGCAGCCATTTGTTATTCCAGTGGAGCTTGAAGTATACTGGTTGACCTCGCAGACCCATGGCTCGGCGACGAGGCGCAAAGTGTGCGACGTGCTCCTTTTCTCGTTTCCTTTATAGCTCTGGTTAGTTGCCGATACTTTACGACCCTTTGCCTCGTGTCCTATTTCTCGTTTGGTCCATCATCTGGACAATGAGCAGCCATTTCTTATTCCAGTGGAGCTTGAAGTATACTGGTTGACCTCGCAGACCCATGGCTCGGCGACGAGGCGCAAAGTGTGCGACGTGCTCCTTTTCTCGTTTCCTTTATAGCTCTGGTTAGTTGCCGATACTTTACGACCCTTTGCCTCGTGTCCTATTTCTCGTTTGGTCCATCATCTGGACAATGAGGCAGCCATTTGTTATTCCAGTGGAGCTTGAAGTATACTGGTTGACCTCGCAGACCCATGGCTCGGCGACGAGGCGCAAAGTGTGCGACGTGCTCCTTTTCTCGTTTCCTTTATAGCTCTGGTTAGTTGCCGATACTTTACGACCCTTTGCCTCGTGTCCTATTTCTCGTTTGGTCCATCATCTGGACAATGAGGCAGCCATTTGTTATTCCAGTGGAGCTTGAAGTATACTGGTTGACCTCGCAGACCCATGGCTCGGCGACGAGGTGCAAAGTGTGCGACGTGCTCCTTTTCTCGTTTCCTTTATAGCTCTGGTTAGTTGCCGATACTTTACGACCCTTTGCCTCGTGTCCTATTTCTCGTTTGGTCCATCATCTGGACAATGAAGCAGTCATTTGTTATTCCAGTGGAGCTTGAAGTATACTGGTTTACCTCGCAGACCCATGGCTCGGCGACGAGGCGCAAAGTGTGCAACGTGCTCCTTTTCTCGTTTCCTTTATAGCTCTGGTTAGTTGCCGATACTTTACGACCCTTTGCCTCGTGTCCTATTTCTCGTTTGGTCCATCATCTGGACAATGAGGCAGCCATTTGTTATTCCAGTGGAGCTTGAAGTATACTGGTTGACCTCGCAGACCCATGGCTCGGCGACGAGGCGCAAAGTGTGCGACGTGCTCCTTTTCTCGTTTCCTTTATAGCTCTGGTTAGTTGCCGATACTTTACGACCCTTTGCCTCGTGTCCTATTTCTCGTTTGGTCCATCATCTGGACAATGAGGCAGCCATTTGTTATTCCAGTGGAGCTTGAAGTATACTGGTTGACCTCGCAGACCCATGGCTCGGCGACGAGGTGCAAAGTGTGCGACGTGCTCCTTTTCTCGTTTCCTTTATAGCTCTGGTTAGTTGCCGATACTTTACGACCCTTTGCCTCGTGTCCTATTTCTCGTTTGGTCCATCTACAAACATTGCTTCTTCCGTCAAAAATTGCTTCTTACACAATGTCCTTTACAAGAGGACCTGTAAGGTATTGAAATAAATAAATAAATTTGGTCAAATACTTTGTTCGAATCGACATTCCCTTTTCTGGATAATCACCTCGATACATTTCCATTTGTTGCTCACTTCTGCTTTGTCAGTTTGTCGCTTTCCCTTACGAGCATCGGCTTAACAAACTTCTCGACATTCTCTTGCCGAACCGGCTATGACTTGCTTGTCGGTCAGCATGTAGTCTCTGTCGTTCGCGCGCAACAGACTCCCAGTGGAGTGTTGTTGCGCTTCGTTTGTTGGTCTGGTTGGTCTTCTGTGACCAGTGGGTCGCCGGCGTAGTTGATGGCCACTATGGCGACGGTTCCGACTTCCTAATCCTTGGTACAGGCGGTCACCCCAAGTTGACTTCCTTTCACGAGGTATTGTTATTGTACGATGCTGCTCGGATTCAAAGTGTTACGACGGTCCTCGACGTTTCCTGGTTGTGTCGTTCGCTGATTCGCGAGCTGAGCTTGGAACTTGAGCATTGATAGGTATCCAATGACGCAGTGGCTATCTTCTACGACGATAGTGAATTCTTCTTTGAGATCTTTGGTCGGTGCGAAAGGTTCGACGGCTTCGTCTAGATATTTCTCTTGACTGTCGTAGTCTGTTATCCTCTCGATGATTTCGTTAAATTGTTTGCCCATTGTTGTTTTTGACGTGTCTTCCTCGAGATAATCAAAAAGGAGTCGTTAACTTCGTGCGAAATGCATTCTTTGTTGGACTAGGTATTCGATGTTGGCATCGTCGAGGGTTCCTTGGGCATCCTTCACGTTTCTCGATATCTCGTTCGTGTAGCCATTAAACAGTTGGTGCGTTGGCAGGTATGACCTTTCCTCGAATCCAGCCAGGTTCTCAACGTTTCTTTATAACTTCTCTTGGGTTTTGGCACGACGTTGTAAGAATGACCGACTGCTTGCTAGTTGAACAAGGTCAACAATTGTATTTATGTACAGATACCTACATTGCAAGAGCATCTATCGCTCGTGGCCGGGCCTCCATAAGGTCTTTAATAAGCTGATGAGCCGGGCCAGTTGGCGGACGTCATACGGGATGGGCAGAACAGCTCAGATGACGAAAAAGAACATACACTACGGGACAATGCAGTATTCGCAACTGAAGAATTTTAATAGAGGAAAAAGAAAACCTGGTTTCTTTTTCTGTTTCCTCTATTAAAGGAGCTGTGCAACAGTTTCAGTGCTTTGCTCAAGTAATCTGGGAGTTGGTGTCTCGACCTTCCTGAAGTAAAGAAAAAAAACCGCCTTTGCCTGCATGTCCTATCTTTTTATAGTAAAAATGAACAAAGATTGAGGTTTTTGGCGCCTCTCAGCTCCTTCACCATCTTCCGAGTCACGTGCGCTGTGATGTCAATGGGGTTGGCGCGGGGTTCCGGGGAAGGTCTCTCTCTAGAGCCATCAGTGAGCAGCGAAAACTCGTCCGCTCGCGACCGCGTGACCACGTGCTGGCGGGCGGAGCGCGAACAGTACGGTGAAAGGAGGAAAGTCTCATCCGGGTCCGGCCGTCCCTGTCCGGCCCTGTCCCCCTCCCCCTCCGGCTTCTGGCGCCTGTTCACGGTAGCAGATAGAGCTGACGGCTTTGTCGACCTAGGATAGATGGCGCCACTAAAACTCCGTATGATAATAGTTTTGTCGATGAGTTCTTGACGCATTTATATTTATGTTGGAACGACAAGATTTATAGAAAAGTTACCTTTTATCGAGCAGGTATTCGCGCAACTTGCTATCTTTCTACAAGATTCCCCATTGACGTCATGCCGCGTGTTTCTCACGGCCGCCACTCGCGGCTGCAGGTCGGGGAATATTATAATTTGTGCCTCGCGATTACGCGGCGGAATCGCAACATTTCGAAGGAAGGAGGTGTGTTTTCTGTCCTTTGTGACAAGGTGAACAATGTCAGAAGTAGAAAACGCCAATTCTTTCAACGTCAAAATCATTGCGCAGCTCCTTTAAAGGGTAACTGCAAAGAAACAAAAGTGTATTTTTGAACAGCCTAATTGGGACAAGCATGTCACGAAACAATTTTTCCGCCCAAAACAAACATTTTTACAGCAATATTTATTGCGCTAGACCGATTTTAGTTTGCGGCTATTTGTTCCGTTTTAAATCGCGCGCCACAAAGTTGGTATTATACGTCACGTAGTGGCTGCTCTACGTCACAGAGTGACGTATGACAGCCACTCCGCGCGCGTTGAAAGAGCGGGAGTTTCAAATGTGGAGAAGTTGTGACTCCGACTAAATTACGTCCTGTGGCGTTAATATTGCTAGAAAAAATTTGGTTTTTTTGCGGAAGATTTGTTTTGTGAAATGCTTGTCCCAATTAGGCTGTTTAAAAAAACACTTTTTTTTCTTTGCAGTTACACTTTAAGAGCTCCTCCGATACTCGGCACTGAAGGGCAGCCAATAATGAAGAACAGTAGGGCCTGCTTGGCCCCTAGTCACGCGTCGGACGGGGACGCGTGTCCGCTAGAACAGCGCTCAACCTGAGAAAACTCTTTTCCTTCGTAGCGTTAAAAGTTGAGGAAACCCACGGGAGTAGGACCCCATTTGAGAACCCAGGGTTCTCGACTTCCTTTTGAAGGTTGTGGCAGCAAGACCAACTCATTGTGTGAGAGGTTGTACGGCAAGAAGGTTTGTGCGCGGTATTACGCCGGCAGTAACACGACCCTCCCCATTTATCCGACCTTGCCCCGCGCGACTTTTTGTTTTCCCAGTTGAAAAATATTACGAAGGGAAAGGGTTTGCCGACGTAGAAGAGGTAAAACAAAAAAATGGCGGAAGCACCGAAAGGCATCAACCTCGACGAGTTCAAAGGCTGTTTTGAGCTTTGAAAGAAGCGTTTAGGCAAGTGAATTGCATCGTGCGTAATGTATTTTGAAGGAAACCGAAATTTGAGTGCGTAAAAATAAATCCGCAATTGGGTAAAAACATTTTGCGGTTTCTTTCGACCTCCCCTGGTACGTACAGGGAGGGAGAAAAACGGTAAAAAACATCCGGTTGATGCTGCTACTTACAGATGTTGCAACATAGAGCAAAAAGCTGAAAACGTTTTTGAGACAATCTCCCGCAAGCAGATCCTAGCGCGTGTGGTACGACCTGTAAATGGGGAGGTTTTCGCCGTTTCCCTACCTGTGCGTGGGAAAAAACAGGATTTTTGGGAAACCCACGAAATCATTCCCGGAAACCCGTGAAATTTGAGTACGATAAATGCACTGTAAAAAATTTCGATGCTATTAAAAAGGAAATGTCCGGATAGCGGTTGGAAAGAGCCTTAGGCGTGAAGGCACCACGCATGGTTGTGGCTCGTGCTTTTCCTTTTCCCGTCTCCTTGAAGCCCCTTCTGTTTGGTCCTTGCAGCAGTCGAGCTCCAAGAAGCGCGACGCCAATCGCAGCGGCCTGTCGCAAGACGAAGACGCCACAACGCCGCGGAAACGTGCGCGTGCGGACACCTCCAACACGGACGCAGACTCCCCGTGAACCGGCCGGCCGGACGCAAGTGGAGCAAACACTCGTCGTCCACACTGTGCTTCTTCCTTGAGGCCTCTTTTTTTTCTCCCTCTTTTGGAGTTTCTTAAAAACTGAATTCGATACGGGGATCCCATTAAAACAAAAAAAACAGTGATTGGAGTTATCTGGACGAGCTCTCTTCCACCCGTCGTCGTGCCGTCTCCCGGTAGGACGACGCGACTCGAACTCGGCAGTCTGTCGCTGCGGGTACCTTAGAAAAAAGGGCTTTTTTATTCCTATCAGGTGTCCACTGAGTTAGAAGTATTTTAAAAGTGCTAAACATTTGGACCGCAGTTTTTTTTTTTTTTTCGCATTTTTGTTTTGGCAGCACATGCACTACTACAACTGCTGCTGAGAACGGAGGAAAAAGTGTCTTCGGCACAATGGTGCCCAGAAAGGCATTCATTTCCCAGAACTTGTCTCATTATTTGCTATAATTGGAAAGTGGCGACCCGTAAATCATTTCATAATTGCGCGCATTCCCAGAGGGCACAGGCCTGAGCAGACAGATAGCCTCAAAACGAGGATGGCGGTTATGCAAGAACTGGAGCGAACGGAAAGCTTCCGCAGGGCGACGTCGTCCTGCCCGAAGCCTTAGTGGCGCTGCAAGGTGGCTTCAGGCCCCTGTTCCAAGTTGCTCTAGTGAATTTTGAGAGCAGCTGTTCGTCTGGTTCCAGGTGACACGGGCCGTGGCACAAATGCTTTTATTTAAGCCATGTAACAGCTTCTATCGGTGAGTTGACTAGGATGCGACGAGGCGATACCGAAGAACTCAAGTTTTGCCATTTTATTATTAAAAGAGGTTGAATTACGTGAGCGCCGAGACAGCTAGATAAAAGTTGAATGCCGAGGTTTCTTCCAATTAAAAATAGGGGCTCGAATTACAGTACAGATAAGGCGTGTACTGCTGCGAATTTGTTATTAAAGGGGGTTCATGCGTTTGTATGCCTGGAGTGTCTCGCTGTAGCTAGCATAACCCGTTCTTCAGGCTTCGCTTAGATTGGAGAATTTATATGGACAACATTTTCATTCCTTTCCAAGCACGGCAAAAGTGGCGTGTGACCATCTGAACAGTCGCCTGGAACACTTTATTACGTAAGGAGTCTCGTGCTGTGTTGCACCACATTTGATTGAGAGCATGCCTTAGTGGTAAGCTGTTATGCATCGAGTGTTGTGAACTCTGGCTGGTGCCAATGTGAGAAATGTAAAATGAGAGCATTCGGAGCCGAAGAATTCTTACGAAAGGTCGTGGTCCGACCGCGGAAGACACAATGTCTTTTTGTTTAGCGGATGCGAATGTTGCCGAACAACTTTGTTGGCTTGGCACCACGAGACAAACGGTTGTCCGGCGTTACAGACGCGAACAAAACGCTGTCTAGCAGACCGGCAACATTTTAACGACGCACACTCGACGTGTTTGTTGCTCATTGGCGGCACTCAAGCGCTGGAAAGCTCACCAACTAGGCGCGTCTGTCGTGTTTTCAGGCAGAGTTGGCCAGCTATTCTGTCTAGAGGGTTCTGTCTTTGGATGTGGCTCCGACTCGCGCGTGCGAACGAGGGACGCGGAATGATATTGCTGCCAGTAAACTTGCCAAGAAGAATGTTTGGGGGATCGTCGACACATAGTTGACCGCCCCGGCTCTGAATGTTGCTATGCGTTTGTGTACATGTTCGAATCGAGTGCCGCAAAACGTTGGGTCGTCACAATGGCCGAAAATCCCTCGCACGTTTTTCGACGGCAATGTGTGTATGTGTGTGCGCGCTTTTTGAAACCTTGTTTCTGAGGAGATGTGTGTAGTTTGCTTGGGGTACAAGGAGAAAGCTCATGGGGTCGAGAACCTCGTTGTGTACAGATAGCTTTGCTTTCCAGGAGATGGCGGAGTTGGTACGTCGAGATGCATCATTGTTTTCTGTGTTCACCCGAAGAGATTTGCAAACCGGTACCTATGCATGCCTCTGTGAGCAACGGGATTGTGCGTTTCTTTCTCTGGAGAGCTGTTCTTTGTGTTGTGTGCGGCCAGTGTTTGTCGGTCCTTGTTTTTGTCCATGGAAAGGAGCTCTTATGGCAGAGTGTCGAAATTCAGAAATACGAAAGACCGACGTTGCTTTTTTTATATTTTTGTTTTCTTCGCTACTATGGATACAGGTGTATTATTATCGAGGAGGATGTCGTTTGTTTCTTAGCATCATAATAAAAGTTCCCCGAGCTATTTTGTGACGTGAATGGAGGTTGCCGATGGAAGGGAACTGCGTATTGTCTTTCTCATATCTACATCAGGTAACACCAAAGGGGTCTCTAGTACAGACTATAATTAGTAGGTTTATTTCGGTTGCCCCATTCTTGCGATCCTGGATCAAGGTGTGCCGAATGGCCTCGTGCTGGCGTGCCCACTCGGCAATCCGCAAGTGAATGAAACCTGGACTGTTGTTCAATGTCATGCAAGATGCTTTCCCCTACTATAGTCGGATACAAGTTAAGAGTGCGCCAAATTAGCACCACTACATTCCAGCCACGGCGTAAAATTACTCCACAAACCAACCAGAAGAGAAAGAAAACAAATTAGTTGGTTTATACGGCAGGAGTTTAGTCTGCCTGAACATGGAGACATTGTTACCCACTGTAGATGAGCAATTTAGGTGGTGCAGTGCAGCTGCTAGCCTGGGGTCTTTAAAGGGATGCTGAACCGAAATTTTGGGTGGAAATTCTTGGTCGCAATGGCATACATAGCATGTCCTTTACTTCTAAATGACGTTGTTTTGAGCGAGAAGGCGTATAAAATTGCATAAACACGAAAAATACAATTTTACGCGACTCCTGGTGAGCGTCGTGGAAAGCTCGCTTCGTGACGTGCGCATTCTCATTCGCCTCAAAAGACGGACGGAGCCAAGCCAAGCCAGGCGCTAAGCCGGGTGGCGTTTGTTATTGTTATAATCTGTTTCACCTTATGATGTACCGCAGGAAAGGCTACAAGCGCGAGCTCCTTGCTCTAGGTCACATCTCGGCGACACAAGCTCTCGCGCGTTAAGAGTAGCTCCCAACGCTATGAGCTCGCGCTTCTAGCCTTGTCTGCGGTACAACATAAGGTGGGCTCTGCCCCATATTTTGGATTTCCGCGACCTCGGCTGGTCGGCGTTCGGCATTGCCTTTTGCAATCTCTTTACTAGTATGGCGACGTATAAAATCGTCGGCAGCAGCAGTAGCAGCAGCCGCAGCAGCAGCAGGAGCAGCAGAACAGCCGCCGAGCGAAGAATCAAGGTGAGCACCAACGAACGAGGAGAATGCGCGGAGGCACCAGGGGCGCTGGGGGCGCCGAGAATGCGCACGTCAGTTCCGCTACGCCTGCTCTCAGAAGGACTCACTCGCGCCGGCGGCTTCCGGCCGAGGATTCGCTCTTAATTCAAAGAAATACAATAATTCGGGCCCCATCCGTCTGATTGAATAGCGTTTTTAGGTGTATACCATCTCGTGAAGCCCGCTCGGTTCAGCATCCCTTTAACGTACACCACGCAGTAGCGATACACGAGCGCACGCCGGTACGAAGTTCATCCAGATCGAAACGGGCAGGGGTGGGGATGGAACCCAGCATCCCTGGGTTCTGTAGCGCTATACTCCGTTTCAGCTGTTGTACCGCAGCGAAGGCTAGAAGCGCGAGCTCATAGCGTTGGCAGCTGCCCTTGCTGCACGAGAGCTTGTGCCGCCGAGGTGTGCCCTAGAGCAAGGAGCTCGCGCTTGTAGCCTTTCCTGCGGTACAACACAAGGTGGAACAGGGTATAGCTTTCGCTCCGCGTGCTCCGAGCTCGTGCTACGTGGGAGCCCGCTCGGCCACCGATCCTTCTCTCGTGCTCTTCTCACAAATGTCTGCTGCGAAAACAAAGGCGCGTGAGCCTATCTCAGTAGAATTATTTTGTCTGTACGAAAACTAACGCATGGGAGCCTCTTTCCAAAGCCACGTGCGCGTGCCCATGCCTTTCTCTGCACTTCAAATGTTTAGGAGATGGAGAGGGATCGCGAGGGATTTTTCATCCCTCCAAAGGTGAAAACAAATACTTTAGTAGGGGGAATACATTCCACTCCGCTCATCTGCATTAGACAGAACGCCTACAGCGCCGAATCCAGCCCTGACGGAGTAGAGGTCCGCGCCAGTCCACACGCATGTGCACGTGGATGTTCGCGGCGGCCGCGGCGGTGTCGTCTCCGATTCCACCTAAAGCCCCTTCATGTTTCAAAAGAAGCCCAAGGTGCGTCGACGCACGAGCACGCGCAACCCTTGGGAAGATCATGGCGGCACAGCGTCGATGCACGTGCCGCGACCACTATACTTCGTCTCACCCTAGCATGGACTAACCGCGAAGGCTGTGCTAGCGCGAGCGGCCAGCCTTGACTGCCTTGACTAGAGCACTTGCTGCACGAGCGCTCGTGCAGCCGCCGCGGCTTCATTCAAAGGGACTAGCTCGCGCTTTTAGCACGCGCGGCTAACAATAGTCCATACTAAGGTGAGACGAAGTATAGAAGTGGCGCGCGGCATGTGTCTCGAGCATTTCCACAACAATAAATTTGGTATGTAGAACTACCATCGTCATCATTATCATTTACCGCCGAGACCTCCCCGACGATAGATGGCTCTCGCCAAGCCCAGAGAACCTGTCCGCGCCGAGGCCATTGTATTTGAGAGGAGTGGAATGTATTCCCCCTAGTAAAGTATTTGGTGAAAACATCGCGAAGCTGAGATCGCCTTCGAATTTGGGGGAGGAGCAAACTTTGCGGCGTTTTTTCGGCCACTCTTCCCCCGGCGCTACGTCATTACGCAAAGATTTATTAGGGAGTTTTAGAATAACGTACGCAATTTTAGCGCACGCTAGCGCTAAATTTAGCGCTTCTTTTAGCGCACGCGACGCAAGAGAGTTTTAGAATAGCGTTTCTCCGCCGCGACGCAAAAGCCGAAGCATCTCGCGCTTGCAACGCCACCAAGATACAGTCACGATTTTTATTTCACACACGAAATGCTGCAACTTTAGAAAAAACAAGGGGTTTTGGTCCGGAGTAACAATTTTACATTTGTTTGAACGTGAGAGTGCGACGCGAGCAGTCGATTGGTCGTGTCCGCCGCATGCGTCGCCTCGGCAAGAGTGTACTGACCTTCGCTGCCTTCGCCGATAAATGTTCGCTCGTCGCAAGCATCAAGTTGCCGGTGATTGTTGCCCACCCACTGGGTTTTCCAAACCGAGTGCAGTGTCGCGAGGATGCCGCCGACGTCGCGCTCACGAC
>JABSTQ010006805.1:0-22468 GCA_013358835.2 Ixodes persulcatus
TGCTGGCTTCACTGAGCGACACAAATTATTTTTTGGTAATACGAGGAAGCTAGGGTTTTAAGAGCGCAGGTCACCTCTTTACCCTGAACACAACGGTGTTTAGCGTAATATTACGCAAGGATGCGCGTTTTAATTCTGGAGCGAAACCGAAACTAACCTCTATTTTGGATTTAATTTCTCCCTATATAGGTCTTATCTTGGGATTCTTTCATAACTCGTAATGTGTTTCACATCGTAATTATTTAGTTAGAAAGTTGTTCGTGGAAACTTTATTTTGTGACATACATGGTCGATCCAGGCTGATATTCGTAGTTGTTGTAGTTGTTGAAAAAATCAGTGCTAATAGTTGTGCGTTCTCGCTGCCTTTTCTCGCTCAGATGATTGCCATGAGAAATAATGAACTGCGAGCTTTTTAATTAGTGTTTGGGTATTTAGATGATAATTGGCTTAACATTATTCGCAGCACAAGAATAAGAGAATAATTCAAATTTTTACAATGTGTCCGCACACGTATAAATTAATAAACGCTGTTCTCACTGGAACAACCAAAAGACGGAATTCGAGTCAGACAGCTGAAGTGTGTGTGTGTCATTTTATAGCAACGCATGACCCACTGGACTTTATATTACATCCAGTGTTTGACTGTTTGTCTATCTTGATAACGATGTCAGAGTTTTTTATATAATAAAAATAAAATAAAATTATACCTTTCTGGAAAGACTATTATGGTTAAATGGCGTATTTTCGTGATCTTGGCTATAATTGGGGGCATACATTGCCGCGATTTGTATTAATACTAATATTATTAAAATTCAGATATTTCAATACGTAAGTTTTTACGTTTTCAAGCTCTAATATAATTTGTTGCTTATGATCTAACTTTAAACGCGCGAACAAATATGACAATCAAGAGTGTGCTTATTACCATCGCTGGTGCCAATTGCAGCATTTTTAATTACCAAGTAATAAAGTAAAAATAGTCTAAAATCAATGAAAACATTCTATCTAATGTGAGAAATCCATGTAAAATTACATTATATGGGTAAAGTATTATTTGCTATCAAAGGTCGTGACTTTTGACAATCGGCAAAACGTCCAAAGTCGCGGCCAATATCCTTCCAGACCAAATGCCCAAAAGTAAAAACAACAACAAAAAACAGTTTTGTTTTAATTATTAATCTTTTCATAGCATTTAGTTACTTTCATTTTTACGGTCAGTCGTTTTGCCAATCTCAACCTTTCCAGTTTCGAAGGAACGCCTACCCGCTTGCGCGTCTGCTCACTGCAGCACGTTTCGTTGGCGTTGGAAGCCGGTGAAACAGTAGTGAGTTACGATGCGAACGCAAGCGCTGTGTGTTGCGTTAGCTTTGCGTGTTCCACACTGCGCGTGGGCGGAGCCCAAAATTGGGGTCTTGGATTGGCGCATGGCGATGAGGCGCAAGCACAACGTGGGGCACGCAACTCTAACGCCAACGCACAGCGCTTTCGTTTGCTTTCTATACGCCATACTAAAACTCTCTAGTATAAGGTACAATCCCATCCCGGCCGCAGCACTACGTTGGGACAGTGAAGAGTGTTGTTTGCATTCGGAAATGACATTTCGCGAGCCATGATCGCGAGCAGTTCCGCCGTGCCCGCTGGGCAGGAGAATCGGGGGACCCTCACTAGAGCGCTTCCCGTTTCCGCCGCGGGAGGGCGAGCGTCGAGATGGAGACGCGAATATACGCGTTTGCGCTCCGGTTCAAGCACGTTGAGGAACGGCAGCGCGACGTGGCGAGCTGCATCGATCTCGCTCGCCCGCCCGCCGACTATGAACGCGGCGGAGACAATAGTTACAAAGGGGGGAACAGAGAAAAAGAGAGGGAGAGGACGTGGAATAATGGCGACTTTGACGGCGAGGAAAGAGATAGAGACGTTTTCTGAAACATACACCCGTCCTGCGGAGATATATTACTCCCCGCAACCCGTCGGAAGTGTAAAAATAAATTTTACGTTTCGCGTTCCCTGTTAATACTCTTTTTTCTCTGTCGTTTTTAAGACGTAGGGTTTGGGCTGGGGGAAGGATGAGGGGGGGGGGGGGGGGATTCCTTTCACCCGTGTTCTTTTGTTCTTTTTCAATGGTGCCGAGGAAAAATGAGGAAAGCGTCAAATTCTGATCGCGGAGTTTCCTCCCGTTGTACGCCGTGGGATGGGGGAGGGAGGCGGGGTGGCTGCCTTCACATGACAAATATGAACGTGTCGGAATTGGAAGAATATTTAGGGTTGACAGAGCGCGAGCGGCTTCCACACAAAAAGCACGGATGGTTTATTGTCCCCGTCGGCGTCGTGTTGCGACTATGCACCAGGTGATAACAAACGCGCAAAAAAAGGCCCGATCGCCGGTAGTTTGATGTAAAAAGCCTTCCCTCTTGACATATTGCTCGTTTAAGATACAATAGAGCCCTTGTAAATGTAGTGGTCGCTGGGGATGTATGTTTTAAAAATTCTTTCGGAGCTTCAGCGCTTGATAAAGCATATATTTTCGCGAGCCAATTTTTAAGTATATCGCTACCGCGAACTGCCACGGCTCTTTGGATCATGTGGAACGCAGGCTCTCCGAGGTCCCTAAAAGCATACTGCGCCGCAATGTACTTAGAACACAGGTCATTTGACTTCGTCGAGTCAGTTTAGCCAAGGAAAAGGACGTTCGGTTCCATGCGCCAGTGTTCATGTAGTTCCAGTGGCCGAAATGGTAAACCCAGTTCTGCCGCTAGGACTGTATGACAATAAACGATCTCACCAAGCGTTCTGCGCATGCGTGAAGCCTCCATAACTTTAGTCCACAAGAGGCAGCCGGCAGTGCCCGAAACGGCTCGTGTCATCTCGTGCTCTGCACGCGAGCAGTAGTAAAAGTGTACTCGATCAGCCCAATAAACCAATCATTATGAAAACATGTGTTTCCGATGATAATACTTGTTTTTGATATCGATATGTTTCCGATATCGGGTATCTAGTTTCTGATATCGATATTTTTCGATATCGATCCTATCTATTTAGATATCTGACTGGTGAACTGGTCGCGTGATGCTAGGTGCGACGTAGGAGCGACCTCGCTAGCGTATCCTATCCTGTCCTATTCATAAATCAGAAACATGTGCTTCTGATATCTGAAAACAAAAAAGTGATTTTCGGCAATCGATATTTGATAATCGATCAATAAACTGATCGTCAACCGATGATCGATCATTGGCCGATAGTCGTTCATTGGCCAATGAATGGACCCATGTCTCTACGCTCTGTGCCGGAACTATAGGGGGCGCTTTGAAAAACGTGCGTGGTGGAGGAGCTGGCGTTCGATAGTGAGAAGCGTTCCGTCAGTTCAGAGGTGTTCAGCACCCTGCGGCGTCGTTTTCGTGTGCAAAGCTGTGGCGGCTGAAGCGCGCACGGACGGAATTTTGGTTCTTTGAGCCAACACTTTGAGGGTGACGTTGCATGAAGGCTGGGGCAAATGTAAAAAAAAAAAAAAAGGTCATCTAGCTTTTTGCGATTTTAATTTATTGCAGGAGATACCTTTAACATGTTATATCAATCACACTGCAGGCTGGCTTCCGACGAGACACCTTCCCGGCTTCTAGAAGGTGCAACCACTGCACTTCTTGACAGAATCGACGAGGCATTCATATCCTGAAATTAACCTACCATGAATTCATTGAGTTCAGGGTGGAGAATAAAAAGGAATATGATTTGAATCGTGATTTAAGTCACACTAATTTCACTATAATGGTTTTCCACAAGAACACCTTTTTCGCAAAAATAACTTCCCGCAAAACTAATACATAAATATGTCGTCTTATTATTGTTTGTGATTTGATGCGGTCTGTGAAATATGTTTGGTTTTTAATTATAACCATTTTCACCATGGTGATTTCCACGAGAACACATTTTCACAAAAACAATTTAACGCAAAAATATAAATAAGTTTTGATTATATGTTTGTCTTTAATTTGACACCGTCCATGTAAATTAATTTTGTTTTTTTAATAAAAAAAAAAAAAAAACGAAACAGCACCAGGCAAATAAAAAAGTATAACAGGCTGAACCTCTTCTCGTGACGTCGCAAAGGAAGGCCGGGGGCGCGCGTCGAAGCGAATAAGGCAACGCGCGTGGATAGACCGTCGTAACGCGCTTTTAGTCACATACGCGTGTCTTATTAGCTAAAATGAAAGCTGCACTAGCAACGGGTCTAGAAAACATTTTATTACAAGGGCAAAATATTACACCCCTAAATAATCGATACGAAATGGCACGATGCATGCGTGTAAGACGTCGATAGAAAAATGTGATCGTTTGAAGTCGAAAACATTGAGTCACGTAAATATTGCCGTAGGAATGCATATTTTATAGATAAATAATTCAAAAAAATGGCGAGACACAAAGTGATTGGACACAGGAAAACAGATCACACTTAAATATCAGGTAGACGTAGTCAACGTGAACACGGCAGGACAAGTGTCACTACGATCATGTAAGCAATGTTATCGCGTGCAGTCACTGAATTCTTTCCTTATACCCCGGCCACATGAAAAACTTAATGTAATCTCGATCGAATTACATTATGGGGTTGACAAACCAGCTTGCGACGCTCGCATAATCACTGAAGTCCGTGAGCTGATTAAATTCCTTATCATTTAATGAAAAATATATTAACTTTTCATGTGGCAGGGGTACTAAACTTACTATCTAGTCAACTAATTTACTCCTCCATATGAGCTCCAGCTGCCTTACAACAAAATCTAACTTATTTTGTATACAATATTACAATTACATTAATACAGTTAAGATTGTAGTATAAACGCGGTAAAGGCCCTAAAATAACATTAGTATAAATAAACACATTAGCACAAGCAACGCAATTTCGATAATCACATAAACTTGCTATTCGCCTTCCAGCAAAAACTAGAATATTACCACGGATATTCACAATGTAGACGCAATAGCGCACGGATAACGACGAAGAAGATTTCATTCTATCACGAGATTAAAAAAAAAAGGAAAAAAATCGACCGCAGCACTTTATTCGCTTCCTCATGACTAAGAAAGCCCGTAAATAAGTTGTTTCTCACCTGTCGATCGTATCCAGACGTCCCGCACTATCCGCCACGTAAACATTTGAACACGAACTCCAAGGAGTCTTTTTGTTTAGTGGGGGGTCCATCGATAATAGACCAGTGTCATCGTTGGACCAATTGCCACACATGTCACTTAAACCGTAGCAGGACCTGTTCCATGAATCCAAGTAAATGCCGTAGTATCAAGCGAACACAAAAACAAAAACAAAAAAAACTACCCGAGACTAGGGTGACGAACGAAGAACGACGGGAAAAAGGAAAGAAGTCTCAAAAGACCACACACGAGAGCACCGGCAGCAGGACGAAAGGCTTAACGTTGTCGACCCATCTCTTGCTCGTGTGCGCTCCCTGCGGCGATGACTGGATTTTTTTTTTCGGTTCCCTTCCCTTTCGAAATGTCTCAGCGTTTCTTTTCAGACAGTCAGCAGCTCACACACAGCGTAAATTTACCAGAATCGGAGCCCGTATGCTCGGAGTTGGTTCATTCGAAAAGTGCAGGGAGCTGTGGGACTTCACGTAGTCCCGCGGTTACGGGGATGATCATATGCATACATTTGGTACTTTCAACCTTGGTAACGCGTTGTATATCACGTTTCTAATATATATAATAATCAATTGTAACAAGACTGCGCTTTTAAAACGTATATTAATGTCGTATAAACGCCCACGAACACCATCGCGCCGCTCAACAAGAAACATTTTTTACAACCGATACCAGATATTTTCTCACGTAGTTGCGCCATGGCCTTCCTTCTCCGACATTGAGACGTAACCACTCGAAACGCTACGGCCTTATTTCTTTTCTAAGAGGTGCTGGCTCAGCTGCCGCTCTCACGCTCTCGTGTCAGGCGTTGCTGGAGGGAGTGGGGAGTGGGGGGGGGGGGGGGGGGGGGGGGGCGGCTGCGGCCGATTCTGCTGCTCTCGGCGCCGAGGAACATGGCGGCGCCTGAGGCGTCTATATCGTCGGCGGCCGCAACCTCAGCAGTAGAGCGAAGCGTGGCCGTCCACGCCGGTACACCGCCCACAGACGCACTAAGGGAGCGGAAGAACGACATTCATGCTTTGGCATTCGCAACTCATAAGAAGTGTTTCAGGCGTCCTCGGGATTGCTTTAGCGCGCAACTCTTACGCGCCCAGTTTCCCGGTTGAGCGGCGTCGGCGTTTGCGTGACCGCGCTAAATTTAGCGGAAAAATTAACATCATGTGACCTCAACACCAATTAAGTTTCCGCTCTAAATTTGCGGGGAAAATGATGTCACATGACCTTTTGTCTCGTCAGCTATGAACAAATTCAGTTTCTCCACTGGAATTAGCGGGATAATTGAGGTCACGTGACTTCAAGAGGAATTCAGTTCCCCGTGAAATATAGTGTGGAAAATTGGACGTCATGTGGCCTCAACACCAATTCAGTTTCCTCTCTAAATTTGGCAGGGAAAATGACGTCACATGGACTGTCTCGTCAGCTATGAACAGATTCAGTTTCTCCGCTAGATTTAGCGAGAAAAGTGACGTCACGTGACCTCAACAGCTATTCATTCCCCGAAAAATTTAGCGGGAAAATTGACGTCACATGACCTCACCACCAATACAGTTTTCCCGATAAATTTAGTAGGTAAAATGACGTCACATGATTTGGTGTCATGTCAACTATGAACAAATTCAGTTTCTCCTCTAGAATTGGCGGGGAAATTGACGTCACGTAACCTCATCAGCAATTCACTTTCCCCGCTAAATTTAATGGGGATGATTACGCCACATGACTTTGTGTCACATCACCTATGAACAAATTCAGTTTCTCCACTAGATTTAGTGGGAAAATTGACGTCACGTGCGGAGGAGGAGGGGATTATATGGAGGAAGGAAAAGGTAGTGAGAGGAGGTGGAGGAAGAAAGGAGGAGGAGGAAGGGAGAGGAGTAGAGGATAGGATAAAAGTTGAGAGGAGGTGGGGGGAGGAAGAGGGGGAAAAGGAGGGAAACACGAGGAGCAGAGGAGGAGGGGAGGGGGAGAGGGTACGAAGGAGGGGGAGGGGCCTACCCCCCCTCCGCACCCTCCCCCTCCTCCTTGTCAAGAGCTGCGCTTTAATTTCGCGTTACAGAGATTTGTTAACGTTTTAAGTTTTATTCGCTGCTCCGGTTCTTGCGTTCTTTTTCTGCGTCATACCTCGGAATGCAAGATTTAGTGTGAACCTATATTTACCAGCTGCAAATAGGCATAGAAATATTTTTTGTTGTCATGCGTGAGAACACCCTCCTGAACTTCACTGATTTTCACGGGCATTTGCTTTACACCTTTCGCGCGTTGAAAAAATGAATCTTCAAATTTCGATCAACTTCTGCCTCGCCGAAACTCTACGGCGAGAGCCGGAGAGCACATTTATTATGTTGTGTATATGTTTATGCCATCGGAAGTTAGTCTGCCCCAGTGGACGCCTGGTGTGTCAGCTGTACTGGGTGATTCAAGGGGCGGCCAGGCTCTTTAACTCGACCGCAAAATTCGGTTTCTTAACCTATCGTGCTAGGACTTTGTGCAGCGCTGCCCACAGATGGTGCATTTTTTTTGTAAAATTTGCAAAGAGCGAACTTACCTGAGGAAAAAGTAAAGAAAGCAAAAGGCTTAGCTCCTATGGAAACGCAGCGACGCCACCGGTCTTCAAACAACACGGCGCCGTTTCGCACGGGAGACAAGAGATGGCGCAACGAACGCCGCCAACGAACGGGCATACGGCACCAAGAGCCGGCGTCTTTAGCAGACAATGTTTTCGACTCAAATGCGGCGCGCGTTCCTCAGGCAGCGACAGTCGCAGAAACAAAAACAGGCGCGGTAACAACAAGGAACTGCAGTTTCTTGTCTGCTAAAGACGCCGGCTCTCGGCGTCGTATGCTCGTTCGTTGGTGGCAGTTGGCGTCACGACCGCTTGCGCCATCTCTTGGCTCCCGTGCGAAACGGCGCCGTGTTGTTTGAAGACCGGTGTCGTCGCTGCGTTTCCATAGGAGCTAAGCCTTTTTCTTTCTTTACTTTTTCCTCAGGTAAGTTCGCTCTTTGCAAATTTTACAAAAAAATTGCACCATCTGTTGGCAACGCTGCACAAAGTCGTAGCGCGATAGGTTAAGAAACCGAATTTTGCGGTCGATTTAAAGAGCCTGGCCGCCCCTTGAATCACCCTGTAGATCAGAAATTCAGCCAGTGCACTACAACCGCTAGCATGGGGTCTTTCACGTCCACCACGCAGTAGTGATACATGACCGCGCGTTGGTACCGCGCTCATGCAGATTGAAGCGGGCAGGGATTGGGCTCGAACCCAGTATCCCCGTGGGCTGCAGCGCGAGCTTTCGCTTTATGTGCTCCGAGCATGGTGTGCGCTAGCCCACTCGGCCACCGATCCGCCGCCCCCATTTCGCGCTGCTCCGAAATTCCATAGACCGACGATAATGGTGATGATATTAGTTTAGGCTATTCCTTTGTATTGTTTGATTCTTGTTTGATTTGGTTGCAAGCGCCACCATGCGCCCCGCAGCAAGAGTCTTCAAAGGTGAATGCAGTGGCTTGAAGAGCATAGCCAAGGCGCGAAAAATCTCGGAGGCCATCCGTAAACACCCCCAGCCAGCATTTGTTTTATATCTTTATTACATGGACATTACAAACAATACAGGCCCCCCAACAAGACTCATTGGGCATAATCGACGCGGGTTCGGGAGGTGTTGGTGTGAGCTGTGCGAGGGCCCGGCATGAAGGACCATGGGAACTACACTCGAAAGAAAAGGCCCTGATCAACGAACAGTCGCCCAATAGAGGCACGCGCCCCACCCAACTGTTTCCAAACCAGCAATTCAAAAAACGATGTATTCATAAAAGAAAAATCACCCGCGGGCAGCCGGGGCATCACGGTAGCGCGCATCTTCGTAACGCAAAGTGGCGTGGATGTAACTTCGTTTATTGACGTTCTTTGCAGTCTATATTTTCAGCGCCGAGAGGCATACAAAAGACACGACCTGCGACAAGGCAGATAACGAGTCCGACCGTGTTCTCGCCGGCGAAGCGACAGATCTGTTTTGAAAGCACCGATTCCGCCGGAGAGAGCTCCCACTTCCGCGTGTTCTCGGCTTTATAAATGCGCACGACAGGCTTTCTAAACTTTCTCGGAACGTCTGGGATTCGAATTGAATACAGGACGAGTGGCGACGACAAAGCACAAAGGAAGGAGGAGCATGAAAACGGTCCATTGGTTCACCGTCTTTGTTCGTGTTTCGAAACTCGGACAAGAGGCCCCGGCTCTCTACTTCGTTTCAGTTTACGATGAACCGGAGCGGATGCTACGAGCCATCGGTGTCAAAACAATGCTGTGTGATCGTCACGTGACCGTCGTAAGAGTTACAGTGACGCGCGGGGTGCTTAATCACGTGGTAGATTCGCAGCGCTGGATTTGCTGGGATGAAACACCTCGATGTGCTTGCGCTTGCCTCGCAAGTATTGTCAAATGCACCAGTGCACGAGGCCCGCGGCTCAAGAGGCCCTTGGAGGCAAATGGTTGCGGAGCAGTGAAATAGCGGCCCTCGGAAGCGTATGGCGACGGAGCACTCGCTCGCGGCACGTGTCTTGCGCGTTTGCGTGACATTGGAAGCGTGAATTTTATCGAGGGACCATAGGCTGGGATGAGTTGTAGCGCCCACGGCAGTTCATTGTAATGTGAAACAGAATATTATTTGGGACAGCTCAAAGAGGAACACGCATTTTTGTTTTGTTGCTGCGACAGCAGAGTGTCTGGAATGGGACGGTCTTGAGAACTTATAATACGAGTGCCGCGTGTCGTGCATGATGTATGATTTGTTTGAATACAAGAACTCGGATCGCTTTCCTAGTTTTAGATTAGGCCGCATTCTTCTCGCACGTTCGAACTTGAAAGCGTTAAAAAAAATTCAGTGCGCGTCGCAAATTGAAATTTGAAATTCAAGCGTTTGTGCCACTTTGTGTTGGCCACTTTGTATTCGCATGTTTCACGTGATATAGCCGACGCGCCTTCTATTGGATTTTTTTTTACTTTAAAAAAATATGTTTTGTTTGGTATCTTTGCGGAAAATAAGAAGTAAAAGAGTTCCTTTCCATAAATCTTCAATCCTGGGCAAGAAATATTTTTTTTTTCATAACGTCTCTGCAGGATGCATCTGTGGCATCTACCCGTTGCGCCCTTCCGAATAGATGCCACAGAAATGTCAAATGCGCGGGCGATCTCTTTCACTGTCGATGGACGGTCCTACTTAACCCTCTTGTTTTCACGGACTCAAGCCGTCGGATCATGCCGTCGGTCGAACCTTTCGATGCTTGGCCGAGGCTGCTTGTGTTGGCTATCGCACGATGTTCGGCCAGCATTCAGCTGTCAGAGCTATACATGCATATTCGTCACGTCCAAGACGTCGCATCTAACGCGTCCAGGACGCAGCCGTCGTTCCGTCAAATTCAAATGAAAAGAGTATCGTGTATTCCCCCTAGTAAAGTATTTTCAATAATAATAATCTCATTTTTTTTTCATAATTGATGAGAGGGAGCGAGGGGAAAGCTGCCGCTGCTTGACGAGCCCTCGGCCCCCGTACATTGGCAGAGAGCGGAGGCAAAACTCTTTAGAGAAGGGAAAAGCAACTTGTTAAACACGAGGGCGAAAAACACAGGTACGTAGCCTACGTTTTAAGGCGCGAAAAATGCAAAAACACTTAAAAAAAACGCCTGTCATACAATCGCGAAACAAACATAAAAAAGGTTGAAGCAGTCACAATCAGAAAACTAGTGAACATAAGCGTAAAAAATTAAACACGTTTACAACTTCCTGTAATTCCGAATTAGAGCGAAGCTCTTGAGGAGGAGGAAGGGAGGGTACTAAGGGGAAGGTATGCCCCTCCTCCTCATCCGTACCCTCTCCTCCTCCTGTGCTCCTCCTCTCGTCATCTGCTCCTCCTCCTCCCCTCCTTTCCTCCTCCTTTTGCTTCTCCCTTGGGGTATTCCGATTTGCGAGATACTGTGTTGAACAATCTGAGAAAGATAATATATATATATATATATATATATATATATATATATATATATATATATATATATATATATATATATATATATATTCTGGTATTCGCGCTCACCACTTGTGCGGAGAAAGGAAATATAGTTCTCACATCTGGAAGCTCCACTCTGTCTAAGTTCTGCCGGTGCCAGGAAGCGGAACAGCAGGATCAAGGCGGGAGAACAAGGCAGCTTTAGTAGTTACCGTTTTAATGCAATTAAATGCAAAGGTGTAAGCGAGCTGGACAAGAATGACGAAAATAATCCCTGGAGAAAGGGAACAGGAGGGACAAAGGACGAACACAAATCTCCATACACAGCTAGGTGATTGGTGCATGACCGAAAAAATCCGCCGGGCCGGGTATCGAACCCGGGACCTCTCCATTACAGGTGGAGGGTATGCACCAGAGAGGAGACGCACCAGTCACCTAACTGTGTAGGGAGATTTGTGTTCGTCCTTTGTCCCTCTTGCTCCCCTTCTCCAGGGAATATTTTCGTCGTTAGTCACCACTTTGACGAAGCACGTGATACTCTCGATGTCATCCTTGCTCTCGGCGTTTTTGATTTCTTGAGCATTAGTTTTGAGCGTGCTCGCCCGAGATGGCACATGTGGAAAAGAGGACGATAAGGTGGAGGAGGAGGAGGGTAGGAGGGAGGAGGAGGGAGGAGGAGATGAAAATTAAGGAAAAGGGAGGGGGAAAGCGCGTTGCATCATGGAAAACGTCCCATGATGGAACGCGCGGGACCCTTGTGACGTCACTCATGACGCCACGTGTGACGTCATTATGGGAAACGTCCCATAATGTAAGGCTCGGGTCACATATGAGACCCGCGCGTTGCATTATGGGACGTTTCCCATCATCCACCGGGCAGTTACGCCGACGCCGCTCAAGCCGGAAACGGGCGCCGAAGAGCTGCGCTGTAAACTTAATGAAGACGAGAGCCAGTGCAGTCGCCATATACAATGACATTCAAGAGTGAAACGTACACATAGCAATAAAAGAAATCAAAATTTAAACGCGGACATTGATAGTATTTGTGCGTCAGGTGGGGGAAAATGTTAATAAGAAACAAAGTAAATATAAGGTGAAAAATAAAAATAAAGCGGCAATAGAACAATAAGAGTTAAAAATAAATTTGTTATTATCTTCTCACTCTCTCTCTGGTTTAATATTTTCAGGAGCGAAAAAAAAAAGCGCCAAAAAGGCGGAGCAAGGTTGGAGAAACTAGAAGCCTGGAGAGACGTCGCGACATTCCCAGACTTGTGTCAACACGTTCGCTACTTTCTCTAATAACAAAGTTGAAAAATTATTGGTCACAGCTCGTACAACACGCTTGTGGGCGTGGTCGAAGAGCTACTGATCTCTCACTGGGAGATGTAATATACCTCATAGGTAAAATAACAGACTTCAAGGGGCCCTGGAACGACGTCTTAACTGGTTTTTAATTTGCACCGAAACAGAGCACACTGCATGTAGTAACGTGGTGAAATTTTTCTTTTCTCGAAATTCACTTTATTTTATAAGTTATAGGCAAATTAAATCTACAAAAACAAGCAAACAAAAAAAAAAGGTCGAGGTACACCTAAGCATTTTTTATAAGTTGTGAATGCGAAAGCATGCAAGCCGCTCGTCCGCTCCCTTTGTCGGCTGCTGCGTACTAGCGCGCGCGCGCTTCGGGATCTCGGAGGCCATGGCGCAGCGGCCAATGGGAGCCCCGTCGAAGCGCGCCAGCCAATGGTGTCGAAGGTGAATCGCTCCTTTTGGGATCGCGGAAACCAGAAGCCGTTTTCGCGCTTCAAACTGATGACTTCAGCTCGCTCCATGGGACAGTTAATGCTTTCGCATTAATAACCCTCTACATGACGTTCCTGGTCCTGTTTTGGGTGGCCAACGGTAGAAGCGAAGCGACTGACCAATCGGCTGCGGCTTGCGTTGATGGCCGCATCCCATGCAGCCGCATGCGCGTTAACGGCTCGTTGCTCGCTTCAGCCCTCCACCGCGCTTGCCGGCACGAATTTGCCGGGTTTGTCGGAGTTGGAGCTCCGAACCCTCGATTGAAGTGCGGAGCTGGGAGTAGTACCGTACAAGGACATTCCTCTTAAAGGACCGGAGCGCCCTGGTGAAGCTTCTGGGCCCCTACTCGACGACGCTCAAGTTCCGGGCAAGTTCGGGTGGGTCTCCTGCGGTCTCGCCAGGAGATGGATCTAGCAGACGACGCGTCGTGCGTCGTCTGCTAGATCCGCGGGGCTGGCATCTGCGATCCCGAAGCGAGCGTGCTACGGAATCATGCGCGGGGGCGCCTGCGTTGCCTCTTCCACGGCTTGCTGGCGGGTATGTCGACGTGTCATCGCGCATTGTTTCTTGTTCCCGTACTTTCTAGTCTGCATTTGTTTGTTTTCTCATTTAAAATAGTGAACAAAAACTACTTCATAAACATTTGAAATGGTTCACGCCACTTATGTTTTGTATTTCGAATAAAAAAAAGGTTTTTGGCGGCTCTGACCACTCGTAAGGCAGGAGCTCACCTGGACCGACGACGTCACGAATTCGTCACATGCCGCGCACGTTTGGCAAAACGCGGCGTCCCCGTCGTCCGGTTAGAAGGTTTCCACATCGTCCGGTTAGAATTGGACGCACCGATATTTAGTGAATCTTCCCATGCCCACTGGGTTGCCCAAACCAAAAGAGATGCGGAAATCGCCCAAAAAGGTAGACGGATAAATAGGATGGCAGGGCCTCTTTCATAAACCCAACCTCGACATTGAGGACCAGCCACAAATGCACTCACGCGCGCAGGCGCAACAGCAGAGCACCGCCATCTATTTGCTACTTCTAACCAAGCAACGGGTGGCACTCAGTTGGTTGAATGACGTTTTAGCGAACGTCGACTTTTTATCGAAACAACACTTTAGCGAATTGTCGGTCGCCACGAAGCAGCCTTTACGGGTGGCCCAGTTGGGTTAAGATTTTAGGAATGAGCAGCCGTAGACTGCCGCCGCGATGCGTCGTGAACGCAGAGGAGAGGGGGGAGGGTTAACTTGCGCTCCCGTCATTTGTTAAAACGTCGATTCTCTCCAATGACCACTCTTCGCTAAAACGTCATTCGCTTATGCGATATGGACCTCACACCTGACTTCAACACCACGTTCGTGTGCCGTATCTTTTAGAATATTATAAGCACGGCCGAGGTACGTGGGTTACAATCTTGTGCTTCCATTGGTGTCCTAACAAAGCGGCCTTCCCGGTAACGTAACTGCCGATAAACTAAACACATAAGGGCACTTGATTGCGTTGAGAAAAAGGAAGTTCCAATCCTCTCAATCAGCACTTCACACTTAAAGATGTGTTGTAAGTTTCATTTCCGGAAGAACACGGAGGCAGCCAGTCACGGGGAACAATGGAAGGATTGCAACGAGCGATATATTATGCTTATTGTTCCAGCGAACATTGTATCTTTTTTTTTTTAATTCGTATCTTGAGTTTTGTCTTCAGCCGTTATCTTTCTATTCTTCACCGTGATAACCTTTCTTTGTGTTATGGAGTGAAAGGGAAATCATTAACTCTTTTTAAGAACACACTGAAAAAAGACTGAAACATTTTTTTTGCTGTGCCCTTTTCCTTTCAGATAGGCTCTGAAAATGCGTTGGTTTACTTTAAGTGCGTATAGTTTCTTTAATTTCATTATTCATACCTCAGAAACAAGCAGACATGTACAAATTACTCAAAAAAGGTAGTTAAGTTAAGTTACTGAGTATCGATGAAAAAAGTAATTGGAGTAGAGTAGAAATTACGCATTTGTAATAGTAATTGAGTAAACTACTAACTACTGTAAAAAGTAGCGAGTTACTTTGAAGTTACTTTCGAAGTTACTTTTTTATATTTTTGTGGTAGCAAAATGAACAGCAGCTTTAATCCGTGCAAAAGTATGCGAGCCTAAAATAAATGCAGTCACTTTATGGCTTGCGTTTTCACCAAAATAGTTTATCCACTCGCAGAAGCAATTGACTTTCAAAGTTCTTGATAGAAGAGTTTTCCCCTTTTCCTCCTAAAGACGTCCCCAGCCAAGCTAAAAAGACGTTCCACCGACGCGCTTGATGGAACGGCAGCGTTGAATTTCAGAAACAGGCTGTGCAGGGTCGGGTAAGCATGTGAGGTTTGCCTCGGCTAGGGGGTCTTTTGTAACAAACTCTCCTCCTTTTTCTTTTTTCTTCGGCAAGTTGAGATTGTTATGACTGGACCCTCTTTATTCCCACGACATTCGGGGAGTACGCTGGGCGAGTGCACCTGACCGTCAAGGGTTCAAGTCTGGCGCCACGACGATGAGGTAGCAATGCTAGAGCTACGCTACTGAAAAAAAAAGATTGTTTTGGTTTGATAGCAGATGAAACAAAGTATACTTCGCCGCTGACGCCGGGTCCAGGAGGGGGCATGCTGCCCTCCCAAGTGTGACTCGCAATCCTCGCCGGCGACTACAGTATCCTGACGAGCCTGACACGCCTGACAAGTAAATCGTTTTAAACAAAGAGGAGGTCTCCCTTGCGTGGAAGATCGGAAGGACGCGAAGGATTACGTGAAAAAGCATCGTCACTCGTACAATTGTAGCTGGAAGCGGGAACGTGCTCCCATGAACGGCTTATCCGTGTCTGCGTTTGTCCGCGGGGGAGTCCGGTTTGAAAAGGTGTATGCGCTGACGACGAGGCGACCATGGGAACAGGCGCCCAGCTGCGAGGTCATTTCAGTGGCGTCTCCCCAGGAACCCCCAAACCGCTTCAGTCAGAACTCACTAAAGGCAGACAACATTAAAACAAACCAACAACCCTCGGAGTGTCCCCTTCTTTCACGGTTGCAGCTGGAGGCGCGGCGTCTGCGTGCATTACGGGATTAGGTTAATACCCGACCAAAGCTTGTTAAGCATCACCTCCTGCTCCTGCGTTCGTGCGCGCCGGTGTTATGTTTTAGGTGCTCGTCACCACCTTGGCCCAAAGACGCCTGTGATTCAGTTTTTACGGCTGCCGAGTAATAGTGCGTGGGAACGAAATGTGAGGGGGCCCCTTGTTCGGGAATGCCACTTCATCTGCCGGCGTCTTATTTATTTCTGCGCTCAATCTTTCGTGATGAGCAAAATTAGCACTAGATTTTGAAAGTAGTTAGTAGTTTGAGTAGAAGTTACCTGACAAAAAGTAGTTAAAGTAAACTACTAATTACCCAAATAAAGTTGTAATTGAAAGTTACCAAGTTACTCGGAAAAGTAGTTAAACTACAGTAGTTTGAGTAGAGTAGTTGAACTACGTCCAAGTCTGGAAACAAGTCGAATGAGAGATATGAAAAAGGGGGGGGGGGGGGGAGTATTCAACAGTTGCAGCAAACTAGTAATGCATAAGAAACAAGAAAAGTACTTACAAAGCGATACAAAAAAAACAAGAAGTAAACAATCTATATTTTTTAAGTACCAAAAAAAAAACAAGCATAGAGAAAGTTTTGAAGTATATAGTATGGAAGTACCAGTAGTACCAGAATGGGAGGTACCCGCTTTTAATGCGTTAGCATTAGAGCGCTCGTTTTGACAAAAACTCGGTGGTGTATTTCGTTTGTCAGCGCCGGGGAGAGAGGGAGAAGGAGGGAGAGAGGGTGACGCGTGCGACGCTCCCATTGGTCTGAAGCGCTGACGTCAGCACGCGTCAACCTCTGCGTCTGTTTCCGGCGCTCACAAACTGACAGACAACGCTGAGTTTTCGTCATAAGGAGTCCTTTCGCTTTCGTCAGCCACGCTCACAGGCGGCACGGAGCCAGAGAGGAGGCGGCGCCGCGCAACACCTGCCAGGTAACAAACCCGCAGTGCTGAATGGGATGGTGGCGTCATCAGAAAGGGCCAACGCTGGACAGATTGGAAACTAGTGCTGCGTCAAGGGGGGGGGGGGGGGGGGGGGGGCGCTCGGCTTCGAGTCAAGTTTGAGCCGAACGTTGACGAAGTCGTCCTGTCCAATATGTGCCCGGCGTTGGCCTTCTCTAATGACGCCATACCATTCAGCACTACGGCTTTGTTGTCTAGGAGGTTTTGCGCCGCGGCGCGGTGGAATGCGGGCGTGCTCAGTTGCCTCTCTGCCTTCGCCGGTTGTTCTTCGCTCTTGGTTTCCGTAGTAGCGGTGCGTGGCCTGTGATGTGTGTGCGCATTCAAAATGATGGATGTCGTTCTCTCCACGAGTGATATGGGTGCGGTTCCTTCCACGCGTGTGGCTCTTTCCAAGAGTGTTATCAATGACCGTATCCAAAGGCGTTCACGTACTCTGACGGGCACAGCACAGAAAGGGGGTGAAAAAAATTACAGGAACCTCCACTGGCGCATTTTTAAGGACTTCGTTAGCATAACCTTGGGAAACGCCACACACTCCTCCCTTTGGGAGGACGCTAACACTGGCCCTTTAATTAGGCCGAAAAGAGGCAGCAAGAATAGAGGAAGCAAAAGAGAAAGTCAAAAAAGAAAAGTTAAGGGGTCAGTGTCAGCGATTGCCAAAAAGGGACGTGTGTGGCGTTTCCAAGGGTCATGCTAACGCATTTCCCAAGAGTCCACCTGTGAGGTTGTCGCAATGCGCGGCAGCAGTCGAAACGGCGCACCATCTTGAAGAGCTTTGTGGGTCCTGAAGCCGCCGCTCGAAGGCGGCTATTTGTTTGTATACACGGTGGCCTTGGCTCAGAAGGGTGGATGGTGGGGCCTTTCTTCGGCGGTGTCGGGCCCCGATAATTGCGCGCCCGCGGCAGTGCAGCCGGACAGACCCTGCACGGACGCTGCGACTCCGCGGCCCGTCTCCCCACGCGGAGGTGGCATGCGGTCGCGGCTTCGGGTGCAGGTATCTGCTTTTGGAAGACGGCGCCCAGAGAGCGGCCTTCGGCCATTGTCGGGCCGGGCCATAAGACGGGCTAATGGCTTCGTTTCAAAACCCAAATGGTTGCTGCGACAAATCTCCGACAGACCGTGCCCAGCGTGCCGCTTTCGGCTTCCGACTCGTGTCGGCTTTCGTCGTCTTCTCTTCTGAGAACCGCCTTGGCCGGTGGCTACGCCGACGCCGCCAGACGTGGATTAGGGTGTTCGTTCGGGCCCTTTTTCGGCGACCCTCCTTGTGTTCGGAGACCGGTGATCACCTAAGGGTCCCTGTTCCGGCCTCAGGGGGAGTGCGTGACCTCTCGTCTGTATGTTATGAGGGCGTCGCCGACTGCACCCAATAGGAGGGGTATTGGACCGTGATTTGGTGGAACAAGTGGCGGCCACGGGTTTTTAAACCCGAGGAGGACTGGGGGAAAGGAGTTCTTTGAACAGGCTCCAGGACTGACCAGACATACGCTCCCGGAGCGGGTCTTGCTGCGGAGACTCTTGCCGTGCCCGACAAGGATGACAGTTCTGTAAACGTTTGCTCTTGTAATTTTTGTACTCGCTCTCAACTAGTAAACGTATTTGTTCTTGTTGACGTCAATCTCCGTGATGCATTATTCGACATCCTCGACAAGAGGCGCGACTTCAAAATTGACATCAAGCAGCCAGCATCAGCATAAAACATCATCATCAGAGAAGAAAAGAACCTCACTGGCGCAGTCGGCAGTGATGCGTATGCAAGGCTGCTGATCGAGGAGTGCTGGTGACATCGAGACGTCTGCTGGAAGCCGGGATCTCGGAACACTGGGCGCGAAGAGGTCACGGACAGTGTCCGACGGGCAAGCACCGTCCCTTCGTACGGACCTGGGTGGAGGAGCACCGGAACCGCATCGCGTTCACTGGTAGGTGCCCTTTCGTTTGCTGGGACTTGCACGCTCTATGACAGATTGGTATAATCTACGTTGTGGCAAGAGCAAACCAGGCGGTATGAACGGGGAGGACGGAGGTCGTGCGTCGGCGGTCAACGCTGAGCGTGATAGTAGCAGTAGTGGCTCGGAGATGTCGGTGGCAGACAAGATGTCACTAATGCAAATTCAATTACAAATCGCAGAGGCAGAACTGGAAAAGCAAAGGCTCCTGTTAGAAAGTCAACGCCTTCAAAATTCAAGCGCGGTGTCCTTGGTGAATGGGAGGGGCGGACTTGGGGGTGCTGAGGAAGATAGGAGGTTGAAATACGCCAGCCTATTGAAGGGCGTCCTCGCCCACATGCCTACTCATGAGCCGCTTTTGCCCGAATGGTTTGAGGATGTTGAGGCGACCCTAGACTCGTATGGTGTGCCCAGCGAGTGGTGGGCGGAGATGGTCTTGCCGCGGTTGAGTGAGAGGGCTCGGGGCATGCTTGCCAAGCTCTCCGCAGAAGAGCGCAAGGACTATCGGACGCTCAAATCCAAAGTATTGGGGGGTCTGCGGCTGTCAGCGGCGGAATACAGACGTCTCTTTCTGAGCTCTAGGAGGGGCAGCAAGGAGACGTGGGAACAGTTTTCGGTCAGGCTACAAAATTACCTGCAATACTACCTGAACAGCTCCAAGGTACAGACCATGGAGGAGCTGCAACAGCTAATGGTTAGCAACCGCATGAAGGAGTGTCTTGCACCAGACGCTAGAGCCCACATCATACTCAATGAAAAAGGAGGTTTCCTGACCCCGAGTGCGATAGCTCAGCTCTCAGAGTACTTTGATGAAAGTCTGAGATCGAGAGGGGTTCGGTTGCAGACAGGGGCGGTACGACAAAAAGCCGAATCCAGAAGCACGCGGCAAGGACGGACGGTCAGCCGCACCGTTCGGGCGCCGCTGCTTCGGCAAAAACAAGCCGGGTCATATCGCAAAAGATTGCCCTGCCCGCAACACCAACCCCGGCGACCGGATGGGAAAACGTAACGAGGAAAAGGATCGCACGGTGGCAGCCATGATCAGTGCGATAGAATTCGAGGTCGAGCCCCGAACGGCGACATTAAAGGAGGGCAGTGGCGGACACACGGTGTCGCTAAAAAGTGGCGATGTGAACATTACTGCAATCGTGGACTCCGGGGCCGACATTAGTGTGATTCGACAGTCTGTCCTACGTGACTATAAGGCCGCGGGCTCCACGATTGAGCTAACGAGTGCGTTTGGCGATCGGGTGACCGCGGAGCTTGCGTATGTGCCGCTTAGTGCCGTCAAGGGGGGCCCTTATGTCTCGTTGCAACCGGGAAGTCAAGGAGTGTTATGCGCCCTTACGGAAAGGTTGGTTGAGGGGGTTGACGCTTTGATCACACCTTCTGCTTACGAGCAGCTTCTCAGTGAGCGAGTGTGCACTGACTCCGCGCCTCAGCCCATGGGGTCAATGGCAGGTGAAACAGCTGAGATGGGTGGGGAGATCGGCGAGCAGTCGTTAGAAGCAGAAGTGCTTGCTATAATGACGGAGGAACAAGAAACTAGCAGTGGGGCGAATCAGATTGCCCTGCATGAGTTTAAGCGATGTCAGGAAAACGACACGACACTCGATGAGGCCTGGAAGCAAGCTCGCGTGGGAACGCATGGAATGGTTGTAATGGACGAGCTTCTATACCATTGTGAACCAATGGCCGGTCGATCATGCAACCAGTTGGTGATCCCCAAGGGTCGACGCGAGGAAGTGCTCCGAATGGCACACGATTCTGCGTGGGCTGGGCATCTTGGCGAGCGTAAAACACTTCAGAGCATCAAGCAGTCGTTCTATTGGCCGGGCGTAGCCGCCGATGTCAAGGCATACTGCCAAAGCTGTCACACGTGCCAATTGAGGTCTCCCGCGCGACAGTCAGACCGGACACGCCTTTTCAAATGGTAAATATGGATATTATTGGCCCGCTCGATCCGCCTTCAGGTAGGGGTCACCGCTATGCGCTCTGCGTCGTGGACTACTGCACGAGATGGCCCGAAGTCGTCTGCCTTCGATCACTGACCGCGAAGGCAACATGCGACGCTCTCTTAGAGATCTTCTCGAGAATGGGGGTCCCTGAGACGGTTTGCTCGGACCAGGGAACTAACTTTACGGCAAAACTTACTCAGGAGCTTATGGCGAGGCTAGGAGCGACGCCGCGGTTCTCTACCCCGGACCACCCGCAGAGCAACGGACTCGTGGAGAGGTGGAACGGACCATTCAAGGCGATGTTAAGCCATGTAGTTCAAGAGCATGGGCGCGACTGGGACAGGCACATACCGTACCTATTATGGGCGTATCGCGAGGTTCCCAACGCTACAACCGCTGAGACGCCGTTCGAGATGATGTACGGTAGGGTGCCGATCGGGCCACTGGCTATACTTCAGAAAACATGGACGGGTGAGTGGACGGTGCCTGACTCGCTGAATGTCTCAGCAGGAGCGCACCTGTCTCAGCTGCGAAAGCGCCTCAAGGGAGCATCCGAACGTGCGAAGGAGACAGGTGCGCTGACTCAGGAGGCTTATGCTAACCGGTACAACCTACGGGCCAGGGATAAGCAGTTCAGTGATGGGGACCAGGTCTTGTGGTCGGAAAGAGAAAAAGAGTTAAGTTGAGGACAAAGTGGACCGGACCGGTCACGATAGTTCGGCGGTTGCGTCCGTATTCCTATGAAGTGGAGCTCGAGGATTGAAGTCATAGAACTGTCCACGCAAACAACCTACGGGCATATCACTCTCGGGTGTCAGTAGTGGGCGTGATCTATGAGGAGGATCGAGCGTTCGGTGACGTTCCTACCTTCCGAGTTCTAAGGGAGATAAGGAAAGCGGTGAGCTTCCGGCGGTCACTCATTTGACGAAACCCCAGGAGTATCAGCTGAAGGCATTGGTAGAAAAAAACCGCGTCGTATTTTCTGAAAGGCCGGGAAGGTGCAACGTTGGAAAGCATAAAATCACACTGCAAGAGGGGTCCGAACCTCAGCGTGCGTACCCGTACCGGGTTCCCATGGCGTTCAGACGAGAAGTGGAACGCCAGGTGCACGAGCTTGAAGAACTGGGCTTAGTGTATCCAGTGGAAAGTAGTCACGCGCATCCAGTGGTATGTGTTGCCAAAAAGAATGGAAGTATGCGACTGTGCATAGACTATCGAAAGTCGAACGCTATCACCAAACCCGATGCCTTCCCCATGAGATTGGCTAGTGATCTACTGCTTGAAGTTGCAGGAGCAAACTTATATCGATCCTCGACATGCTTAGAGGATATTGGCAGATTCCGATGGACGAGCAGGCGCAGTATATACTGCGTTGTGACACCGCAGGGTCAGTACGCGTGGAAGGTAATGCCCTATGGGCTCCGAAACTCAGCCTCTACGTTTCAGAGGATCATCAATCAGATCTTGGCACCACATGCGGAGTATGCGTGCGCCTACATCGATGATGTGGCGATCTTTTCGAGGACGTGGGAAGAGGCACGTAGTTCATCTGGAGCGCGTCTT